>CM035806.1:39174197-39191697 GCA_020466095.1 Chlorops oryzae
AAGCTTCTTGACCTGATGTCGCTATTTTTAGACAATAACATGAAATTTTATTTATTCCAACACAATATATGTACATATGTATATGTATATAAAAAAAAAAAAAAAATTTTCGCAAAAACATGCAAAATCCAAAATAAAAAGAAGAGCAAAATAGCGAATTGATTGTCAACAGCGACTAGAAAAAAATATTCCAAAGGCCGAACAGAACGAGGCAAAATGGCATTTATAGACGACAGGAAAAACACAGCTCTAAGCCTTTCAACGTGGTCTCGGAAAATGCTCGTAGCCTCATTTTAAAAGTCGCTTTTAGATTATTACACGATATGGCGAAAATAGAAAATGTAATTTTTTCCAACGAATTTCAGTGCAAACGCAACAAATGTTCAAGAAAAAATTATTGACTTATTAAATATGCTCACAGAAATCGATTTGACTTAAGACACGTTGGGGACCAGTCGAAATAGACAATAAAAAAAGTACACAGTAAAAACTATAGGTTTAAAACCAAAAAATTAAAACCAATCGGTATAAAATTAAATCTTTTTAGTATTAAATTAGAATTTCAATACCAAAAAGTTTTATTTTAATACCTTTTGGTTTTAAAAGATCTCAAAAACGAACAAAATTCTCAAATTGTCAAATTGTTCTCGCGATTACATAGCTTTCGTACAAACATACGAGGCGTCTATAGTTCGATTTTATCGAACTTTGATATAATAAATCTAGCACGCGCGAATGATATCGCTTGTTAGCGCAGTGGAAGCGTTTTTGCCTCGCATTCTGAAAGGTCCGAGTTCGAACCCTGTCGCAGGCGAAAGAAATTGTGGAAAAATATTGGGTAAAGGTAAAGTAAATTTTGAACTTGGAAATAGGATAAATTGATGTACTCGGGAAGGAGAAGACATACATAGTTGCCAGCGATAAAGTTTGAAGTATCTCGACTACCTTCAAAAATGTGTGTCTGTCCGTCATGCTGTTTCCAGAATTCCTATGAGAGGTTCTTCTGCTGGAATCTCTTTTTTTTTCATAAAAAGATTGGTTGCAAGCTTTTTAGTCCTCTTAAATTGTTATTCTTATTTATAATTATATAATAAATTTTTTTTTTGAGAGGAATAAGTAGGTAATATTCCTCTCAAAAAAAAAAAAATTACGCTCGCCTGACCGGGGATTGAACTCGCCGACATCAGATTGTGAGGCAATATCTCTCATTTCTTGTCGCTCTACACATACATTTTTTTAATTATTCTTACGAAAAATGCTCAATTTTTTATCTCTCTTTATTTAAACCAAAAAGGTTTTAATTTAATTCCTTTTTGGCATTGTTATATATAAAAACCAAAATGGTATTAAATTTAAACTGTCTGTCTGTCTCTGTCTGTCTGTCTGTCTCTGACTGTGACTGTGTACAAACACAAACCAAAATTTTCTCATAGGTACATATTTTTATTTATAGCATTTCATCGAAATTCCCCCATCCCTATTAAGTGCAGATGCTTGAATGAATTTTTATTTACGCAGTTCCAACCTCAACGATATTAAATTCTCGAATTCTTTGCATAAAATAAAATTGTTTCAAAAACAAAAAGTTGCTTAACAAAATACACCGTAAAAGAAATTCTCACTCACAACGGGCGAACGGACGGACGGACGGACGGACGAACGGACGGACGGACTAGTTAAATTGAGAAAAATTCATTGCGGAAAAATGAGTTTAAAAACCAAAAATAAACAAATTTTCCAACGGCCAGGCATCTGGTGGAGCAAGACTGTCTGGCGAACAATGGAAATTCAAGTGCAGAAAATGAAAATGAAAAACTGATGGAACTCGTGCTCCCGTGCCATTCATTAAGAGCCTGTGAATTTTCATGCTTCTGGCATTGAACTGCCGACCGGCTCAATGCAGTGTCGTATCGCCTCGCCTCGACTCGACTCGCCACACGTATGTACGTACTGATGTAACGAATGTCAAATTTTAGCATTCGCGAATGCGAATGCGAATGCCTACTCATATTCGCGAATGCGAATGCGAATATTCAGTTTTGAATCTATATCTCAAATTTGGCACACATCACAAATCAATTCATTTATTTATATAGCGCACTAACTGGAAAAAAATAATTCATTCATAAGTAAAAGAAATTACACATTTCGATGTTAAATTTCAAAGTGTTAAAACAGTCACATGACAAACAAAACTAATCCGACGATTTCGTGCAAGCATAACGCCTGCGCAATACGCAATGTTATTGTCGTTTTCGTTTAGTAGCCCTCAGACGGTCGTTCTTGTATGAAAATTTATGTGAAGGAACTTAAAGGCATTCAAATGCGTTTAATTCAGGAAGAATTTGACAACATGACTTTCTTATATACGTTTCATACTAAAATGTTTTTAAATGCAATATCTGTGTAACGGTAGCACATAAAAATTCTTTAAATGCTAAAATATGGCTTTAAATTTAAATTTAGAAAATCGATTAAAGAATACATTTTGGTCAATTTTCTGCTAATTATATATTCGCAAAATATTCGCAACATTTTGCGAATGCGAATGCGAATGTGAAAAAACATGCGAATATTCGCGAATGCGAATGCGAATATTCGTTACATCACTAGTACGTACTTAACAGTTCTTCTACATATCGCACATTTACAACAATAGTGTCACAACTCAAATTTTGTCAAATCGCACTTAATGCAAGGAAAGTGTTCACAGATCACCTTTCTACCTAATCGCACAGTCATAGTTGCGTCTTTGTTATTGCAAATCAGCGCAAAAAACAGTTATGTCAGTGCCTTCGTGATACAAATGTTCGTAGACTGCATCAGTTAAACTGCGATTTCTGAAGAAATTGAAAATTTTGAGATGTGACACTCTTTTTGTACATTCGCGATATGTACATATTCCTTTCATTTTCCGTCCATATCATCATCGCTAGGTCTGTCCATACCTACAATTATGTACATATGCATGCATGTATGTACGTATGTACCTATGTACATATGTAAATATATTCTTCTGCCGCTGTTGTTTGGTTTTTATTATTGCGCACAAACAATATAACCATCACTTCCACCATCGTCACCGTCACCGTCACCCGTCACCATCATCACCGACGCCGACGCCGATGCCGATGCGGATGCCGACACCGTCGTCAGCGTCGTAATCGCTGCCACCAACGCCAACGCCAACGACGTCATCATCACTATTATTGACACCGGGCCGTGTGGGCGGACATGTACCTTCGTATGGAATTTTTTTCGTCCATAGATTGGCGTCTGATGGCTAATGAAGGGAATATCGCGTGTAACTTTCAAGTGCCTCGTTTTAACAAGGGAAGCTGGCAATGGACGAGGGAAAATGCGCAAAGCCATAGATAGATTATCAAGTTAAGGTTCCTACATTCAATACATTGTCTGGCTTTTAATGAACTCTCCAAAATATTGATGTGCTTTGGATCTATTTTTACTGCCGACTTGACCCATCTCTGTTAATTGAGGTCTCATTCGGGACTAAATTATCGGAGCAAGGTATCCTTCCATCGTCATATCCTAAAATCCTCAGTTTGAACAGGTTAAAACATTCTCTTATGGGATGGAAAAAAAACATTATTAGTTTAATTGAATTGGGGATGAGGCTTTTTTTTTTTTTAATGTCTACCTTTTTTGGTAACACTGAGAATCTCAGATGTTTGTAGATAGATATTTAATTTGGGAAAACGGCAGGAAATGATTTGAATGACGTGCATGGGTGAATCGACAACGAGGCTAAAGCGAAAAATTTCACTGAATTTCATTTTTTTACGAGCATAAAGAAATAAAAATATTTATTTGAGGACTGAGAACAACACGCTGCCTACACGGAAAACCTTTTACGTCAAGTTTCCGCTCAAATGGAATGCAGTCGGATAGACATTTTTGAATGTTGCCATACAAAGAAGAGGCAAACGAAATTTTTCAATGATTTATGCTGATACTTTGAACTTTAAATTTGAAATTGAAACAGCTGCAGAATGTTCGAAAATAGAATTTTCTTTTAATTGGGCATGAGTTTTTTTGCAATTGCAATCCAATCATTCCAAAATAAGGTACTTGATACGAATAAGGCCAACCTAATTTGAAACACTTATACATATGTACTATATGTATTAGGGATGTTCCGATCATGACTTTGGCCGACTAGCCGACTAGTCGGCCGATTAGTGTGTCGCCGTGGGCACGCATACCAAATTTTGTCAAGAAAGCTCAACTCCTTCGATAAGATAACTGTATACGGGCAGACAGACAGACAGACAGACAGACAGACAGACAGACGGACATGTCTAAATCAAATCTCCTGGTGACGCTGATCATTTCTATATACATTTTGTATGGTCTATCTCGACTGCTGCTGGGTGTTACACACAACCACACAAACGCAATATATCCTCGACACAGAGTGTGTCGAGTATAATAAAACCGTCTGAAAACTGCGCTCATGGGAGGAAATTTGTAAAAATCCCCCTTTTTACTGCAAGGGGGAAATTTTCAAAAAATGGAGTAACACGTTTTTGAAAAATTGCTTTGGATTGTGCATTTTTTTAATATTTGGAGTTAAAGAGTCATGAAAGCGTTCGTACACAATTTAACCCCCGTTTTACCCCCTTTAGGGGAGAAGAGGGAATCAGTGATAGCACTCAGACATCCCCATTTTTATATATAAGATATATACAATATGAGCCTTTTATCAAGTGTTTCCATGAGATCCTCAAAAATGTCTCTATTTTACTAAAAATTATGCTCAAATTGCTAGTCAGACGCGTATTGACAATATTAAAAGGACATATACTACGTTTATGCGTACCCCTAAATCGCGATTTCCTGATCGCGAGTTAGCTTACCCATCTTTTACGCGGCAACTAACTCGCGATTTGTGTCTGAGCTAAATCATGATTTCAATACACGATTTATTTGCTAGCTCGCGAGTTATTTTTGAGCTGTTGCCACCTAAATTAATAAATTTTGTAAATTTAAAATTATGGCAGCGTTTAGTTCGTTCGTTCGCTGAAATCAATTTTAAGTACGTATTCTATTACAAGAAAATAAATGGTTAAAATAAAAAATAACAGAAAAAAGAAACGAAAATAGAATATTAAAGCTGCCATGCATATACACATTTTTTTTTTTGAATGGCAGCTACGTGCGTCTTAAATCGTGATATAATACATTTCGCATAAAGGTATACTTATTTAAATCGTGATTTATTTAAATCATGATTTGCTGCCGCATAAACGTAGTAATATTTAAATAAAACCTTTCCAAGCAAACAGAAATTAGAAAATAACATGCCTTCTCAAAAATATTATTAAACATTGAAGAATAAAAATATTTTGACTGGCCTAGGATCATGGCGTATAAGGATTACACTAGTTCACAAAAAAAAAAAAAAATGGGTAGCGCTAAAACCCATTTTTTAAACCAATTAAGGGTCGCTGGTTACGAAAATGGCATCCCAAAAAGGTCGCACACTGTTTTCCAATTCATTGCTTTCATCTATGGGTGTTGAAAGTATTTTTAACGTAAACATATTTATACTGGCTTTTCCGGGCTATAGGCCATATTAGAGCACAGGCCTTATTTGTATCAAGTACCTTATACTTATATACACATACATGCATACATATATACCTAGTTCAAAATAAGATCATCGAAAGATTAATCTTGGATCGCTCCTTTGCGAGTAATGGATTACTCCATTCATCGCCGAGCCTGATGCATTTTGTACTCCTTACGGAGCAATACTTTTGAGCAACGGACAGGGGTTCAAAGAGCCCACAGGGCGTTTGAAAAATTGGGCCCTGTTACCTAAGAAAACCAAAAAAAAACCTAACAGTTAAAAGGCTGAGTAACAGCATTCGGATTTATTTTGGCCGAATCTTAATAAAACGCGACCGCAACAAATTTTCAAAAAAACAAAAAAAAAAACAAAACCCCGCACAATGGGCGAAACATAAATAATTTCAATTATTTTTTAGTTTTTCCGTATTTATAATTTAAAAAAGTTTCTATTAAATGATTATTTCTCGCTTTTGATTCCCCCTGCTGTGGGGGATTTGACCCTCGAACCCAAGTAGCAAAATGTGGTATTCATTCGGTATTTCATTTCTTTATTCAAACTTAATATGATCAGTTTTTGGTATTTGAATCCTCCCTTCTTTAATGTCACTTAAATCGGTTTTAAAGTAGAGCTGTCACTTTGGTTTTAAATTGGTATTTAATATCCTTCTTAAAGCAGTCTTAGATGGTTCTGAAATTAGTAGCCATATTCGAAGCATTAAATCGGTATGATGGGACGTATTTAATACTTCGAATATCGTACTTAAATTAGTAAAGTGTTTTTCATCAACGTGTGCTGTCAAAATGGAAAAAAATTATGGCCACCCTGCATTTCAGTCCGGTGTCGACCACAGAAGGGAATGGTGTACGCTCGGATGTTAAACTTTTCCTAATCAAATTATTATATTTTTATTCCTTCTAATTTGCAGCAATACTCACGATTGTACGAAATTTAAAATGCTTACGAGTAAATCTTTGCAAATTATTTGACTTAAGAAAAGTATATACTAAAACCCCACATAAAAACACATTTTTAAGCACCAGCGCATTGATTTCAGCGTAATTGTTTTACAAAAATATTTCATCAATTCAAACAATTATGAAGGCGCGTGAATTTTGAAGGGGGTAGCAGGTGTAATTTCACCGTAAAAGTCGTTGCGTTTGTAAAATCGCTTCAGTTTGGCGTAACGAACAAAAGCCAAGGTCACTTATTTTACTTATCATAGCATTGATGAACACAAATATCTTGGCAATAAAATTTTAGACAGAACCAACACCCTCTGCGAAATATGTTTTCGTTTCATTTTATCATTAGTATTTAAATCAATGTGATAAAAAGAGACAGAGAATGTTTTTATAAACTCATAAGCTGTGCTGGAGTTAAGAAGCCTTTAAGAAGATAAAAACTAGAACTTGAAACTTCGCTCTCCTATTTAAGTGGCAATTAAGATAGAAATACGCTTCTCAATTTCTTCTATCGGACCGCCCACATGGGCCCTTTTGCACTTAATTTGGACTTTAATATGTCTTAAAGACGGAGTGCATACCTTTTGTAGCCTTCTTCACTACTTCTTTAAGTTATGATAATAAACATTTTTGTTACTTGGGAAACTCTCGTTTTCTAGTCATGTGCTCATACTTCGACACACGCCGCCCCAGGCTTTCGAAAACTACTCTTTGAATTGAAGTAAAAAGATAATTCAGTAAGCATTTGATTTTCAAGACTTATAAGAAATAAAATCGAATTGGAAAAAATTCCGTATTAACATATTTCAAAATTATTAAATTATTTAATTTAAGCGAAGCTTTGATGAGCCCATAAAAATTTGAAATCAAAAGGGAAAATAATGTCAAAGCCACCAGAGCAAAGCGATAAAAAGCCTAATTGGGCTAAACGTAGCACGGCGACTAATCCGAAACCGCCAATCACTACGAAACTTGGAACATTGAATTACAAAGAGGCAGCACGTCAAGTTCGAGCACTCGAGAAATTGAACAAAGCTAGATCCCCGATATGCTATTTAGGCTATGAAGAAAAGGTCGCAGCAAAAGAAGACGTGATTACACCGGCCGTCGTTGAGATCAGGGGACCAGAAATTCGCGCGAAAGCTGCGCTCGGAGAGAAAGCTTCGACTCAAACGATTTTCTCGAAGAACCAAAGCGCATCCAAGCGTCCACTTACAAAAGTTCCATGCTTGGAAGTGGGCTCGAACAGTTCGGACAAAAGCGACAAACGGAAAAAGGGTTTAAATTTTCATTCATCGGAATCAAATTATCGCGGCTGGGTTTCCACGGTGCCATTGTGTGAGAAATCCGAATCGACGATCAGTGGCGCCGAAGTAATTAAGCCGCCACCATTAAAGCCCTCCGTACACACAATGAAGTTTTCCAGTGACAGTGTGTCCACGGAAATGGACGACTTCGAACATAGGCCCTCAAGAGAGGCACAGCCAAAGATTACAGGAGCGCAATGGAAAAAGCCTTGCCGGGCTAGTATTGTTGCTGGCGTACCGCCACGGCACACCGGAACATGTCCACCAACGATGGAGCAAATAGCAAGAATGTCGGAGGCACGTCAAAAATTCTTCCTCACCCAGGATCCCAGACGAACGCATTGCCTCGTGAATCCAGATTACTTACGCTCAAGAAATATCTCCGAAGATAAGGAGTTCAATGAGTTTTTTAATATCGTCAAGACGTCGGACAACATGTGCACGGTCAAGAAGATCGAACAACTCGAACCGATCATCTGCAAAGTCATTGATCTGGAGAACCCAATAGGATTTGATTTCCAGGGCCTGGACTATAAGAACACCTACGAACTTGATGAACAAAACTTGATGAACAATCGATTGTACCGACGTCTGGGTCGTCACATGGATCGGAAACGGGCCAAGATTGAGACACAGGAAAAAGTCGAGGAAGATTTACAAAACGAACGCCTGGCGATTCCGGCACGCTACAACGTACAAGATCGCCACGAGGCCGTTACGGTGACACATCGTGAAACCGTTCAGCTGGGAAAGCTCTATCGCTCGGCGGATAAACCAGAGAATAAGGAACGCATCGAAAATGAACTTAAAGAGCGCAGGGAGCGCTACAAGGAACTCTATCTGCGTAAAAAGGAACGAGAAGAAAACGAAGAGAAGAAAGCAAAAATCGAGGCTGAAGATGCTGAAGAAATGATGGGCGCAACTATCGCTTTAGAGAATTTCGATGAAGCCGTCAATCGCATTGAGGATGTAATTAAGCTAGCCGTTAAGGGTGAGCAAATCCAGGAGCGTAAGATAGTAGAACGAAAGAAATATCCACACACAATTCATGAGACGCGGATTTTTAAGCAAAAACTCAAGCAAGTTAACCGCGTACAACATGATCGGGCATTGGTCAAACAGCAGTTCTATCGCGAACGAAAGGGCACCGAGAAAGACTATCCCGAATTGCATATTAATTTCGATGAAAACATACCCTGCGACCAACAGTTCGCCGAGAACTCGACAAGCGAGTCCAGTGATGACGAAGACGACATGGACGTGGGCCAGGACGGCGATCAATTCATGTTACGTGGCTTCCACTTTAAGCTTAGCCAGAATATGCGGGGCAAAATTCATCAGCGGCAAAAAAACCTCGCACCCCGCAAGAAGAAAGGATGCGTCACACGCGATCAATGGTTAAATGAATTGGCGCCGAAGAAACAACGGGTTCGGCTAGATGTTAAAGTTGGCATAATTAAGGATCGAATTGCCGATGATCCCGAGCTTGAGTTATTCATACCAGAGCGTGGAAAAATAAAGCTCAAGAAACATGGCAGTGCTGTCAGAGACTTTGTAAAACGACGCTTGGGCCGACACTATGAACGTAGCGTACGCAGAAAGCTGAAAATAATTAAACCCCGTCTGCCTTATCACGTGAAAAAGTTCAATCTTATAAGATTTCTGTACAGCGAAAACGATCGACGTCTAGAAGCGATGAAAACTCAAGATCAGGATAAGGATCTGATCTCAGCTCCGCTCACGTCGACTCTCGATTATATACACGAAAGGGACCTGCAGCAGAAAATTGAAAACGAAAATAAGAAACGTAAGCGCATGGCTCTGCTTGGTTTGCCATGCGTGGAGCCAAAAATCAAAACTTCACAAATTTTATGCGAGCCCTCCGATACGGAATCTGACTCTGACTGGGTGCCCGAGCGCGAACCGGATGTGGAAGGCTCTCTGCAAGATTATGAAAAGCGCCGCTCTGGTGGAAATGAACATACAGCGAAATTACCGATGGCAATGGTAGGCAATATGCCAGCGCCCAAGTACCGTGAGAGTACCCTGCGACGGCATCCACGTCATCCTCGTGATTATGCGAATTTGCGCGTACCCTCGGAGATATTTCATGAAGCAGTCAAGAAGAGCGGAGTTCCCCATATGCGAAAATTAAAACCTGATGAAAATATCTACGAAAACGTCCGACTGCCGAAAAGATCCTACACGAAGATCTTTGAAGCACGTCACCATCATGACCATTGGAATCCGATACAGACAAACGCCATCGATATACAGTATCAGCCAAAGATCATACAACCCGAGATTAGCGATGATCTGTTAAGCAAAGCGGAAAAAATCGAATTGGCAACGGCATTCGAGAAGGCCAATCCACCATGCAAGGAATACCTTGAGCAGGATCTAACAAGACCGAACTACGATATTAAAGGCATGCTAAAAAAGCACCGAGCTGAACGCAAACAAACCGATCTGGAGGAAGGCCAACTGAAATTGACAGACCTCTGCGTTGCAAAAGACTTCGTCTATCACAGCCGCGACCCGAAAGAACTTGAAATAATTGATTACCCCGGACGGCAAGAGTACCTTGACTTTCTCAGTGAAATACGCGGCACATTAGAGGAGAAGAAAAAGGCCTTAGAAGACGAAAACGAACAGCAATTATGCATCGATAAGCCGGCCTATATTGAAGAGCTCGAAGCGGACTTAAAGAGCATTGAGTCGTGCCTAACATCAGCGAATAGCTCGGTCTGTACCAATCTTACTAACGACAGCGGTAGCTTTCTCTTAATGGAGGGTACAACTAAAGTCCCCTTGGACTTTATACGGAAAGCGGAGGTTCCGTTCGAAGAATTACAGCGGTCTCGCTTCAAAGCTATGCCAATCGATTGCGAGGCCGAGGAGGCAAACCCATTCCGCGTAATGCCATTCTCTGGCCAAAAACGAGCACAAGCTGCGATTACGACCGGAAAGGATAATTTTTTTACATTCACAACACGTCTACGTAATGGACTTCGTCTCCGTCTCGAAACACCAATAATCGACGTGCGTCGGAAGCTTATTGGACGGAAGGGTAACAAGCATTTCGGTGCTGTTACAACCGATATCGACGAGAACTATGTCTACGAATTGAAAAAGCACCCGCCGGTAAAGTATTTCAATTTCAAGACCGGCAGAGACTTCATCAAAAACGCATTGAGACTCAAATTCGAGTCGATGGTAATTCAAGGACAACTGGTGAGAGCCAAAATCTATGACCGGCTCAATGAACTCCATTGGCAAGCCATGCAGAAAACTAGGGTCCTCTATGAGAAGTTATTCTCAAAATGGGAAAAACGGGAATACGAAGCCGCAATGTCGGTTATTTACAGAGTAAGCCGCGTCAAAGAATTCAAATCCTTTTAAAAAAAATAATAATAATAAATTAATAAATTTCTTTTCACTAAAAGGTCAAGACCTTCTACGAGATAACCGACACACTTCGTCATGAGTTCAAAAACCTGGAACATCAGCTGACAGTGCTCAATATGGAAATCGTTTTCATTGAAAGCGTTTGGATACGCCGAATTATGCTACAGAATTTCCACTACCTTCTCGGCGATCGCGAGTGGCGTCTAGAACACGATTGGATTCATCGCCTTCCGATTGCAGAGGGGTCACACGATGAAAACGGCGAACCAGCCAAATACGAGCTCGAGGGCTTCGCCGAGTCAATAGCCAAACGCAATACGGTCAATATACGCAATCGGGAAAAAGACGACGCCTGGGCTATTAAGACCTATTTCGAAGAGGTCTATCTGCCGAATAAACATCCGATCTTGATTGTCTTCCCCGATGCTCCTAGCTTTTTGCGTGGCATTGAGAACTTGAAGACAAAGACATACATGCTACTGCTCGAACTCCATCTAACGATGTCCGTGCACTCGGAGCTGCAAGGACGTTTGCAGACCTTCGAGGAATGGTGCATGCAGGAGCTGAAGGAGAAACAGGCTTACGTAACGCGAAAATGTTCGAAAAAGTACTTCATGGAGGACCGCGCCGACGAGCTGATGCGACGAACATTAGATTATTTAGAAGGACCAATCGAAGAATCCTACAATGATCCCAATTATAATCATGATCGTGCTGTGATCGCAGAAGTTTGGCGTCAAATTGTACCAGCGACGCAACGCGGTGCTGGCAACCAGGATGTCGAACCGTGCGACATGGTCGCAATGATGTCGGATGTCGTTATCAATCTAATCGGTGAGTATCCCAGATCGATAGGTCGATAGATCGATAGTTGGGCGCACCACCAAGCCAACCGAATTCGAATAAAATTTTCTTTTAGCTTCCTTCGAGCACATTCCGGTCGAGGCAGCACGTGAAGCTGAGGCTAAATTGCGATGTCGTCGCTCCTACTTACGAAAGGTCTCACGCAATGCCTATCAGACCGAACAGCGTATTGAGCTGGAGATGAAAAAAGTCCGACGCAATCTCGAACCGCCATATAAGAAACCCAAGCAGGTTGGAAAACTCAAGCGTTCGAGACTAAGGAAGATTGTTGTTCCCGAAGTTAAGCCCGAAGTACATATCTCAGAGCATACGAAATTCTTCTTTAGAGCCTTCCACGATGAAGGCGATGTCATGCAAGTGGCCGATGCGCGCGATAGCATTCTGGACGTCAATACCATGCAAGATCAAATAGTTCCATTCTATTTTGACCATTTCCTCAAGCTGAATGGCTACAACGTTAATTACAACTTTAAGACCCAAACAGAGCAGCGTGACGGGCCGGAGGTGGAACGTTTACAGGTCAAGTGTCTCGTTCCCGAAGTCATGGAGAAAATCGAGCGCTGGGAAAACAATCGTAAAAAGACAATGGAGGAAAATATCGCACGCAATCCGAAAATGTATGAAAATGTTAATGCCTAAGGTTCAACCAACAACCGATCGATCTGATTTTATTTACATTTACTTTTTTACGGGGATATCTTCTTAAAAAGTATTTTTTCAATTGTCTATTTTTTATGTGGATAACTTTTGTTTTATTGCGGACAGTTTTCTTTGACGTGGGTCTTTGGGTTGAAAGGTTTTCCCTGAAAACCTCGGAAGAGTTCTTCTCCAAACGAAAAGAGCTTCCGAGGATTCGAAGAACTCAAAATTCTGAGAGGCCGAGGTCAAAGAAAGTTGAAACCTATTTTATATTTTATTTTATAATCCATTAGAATTTATCAAAAAAAAAAAAAAAAATTATAAAAAATTTTCTTGAAAAAAGCTGCAATTTCCATTAACTTTAATCACGCCATTTGCTGCCAGCTATTATATGTTTATTATATAGAAATATCTCACAAAATTAAATTTCAAATTTTGTTTTAAAGAGCGATTTTTCTAAAGGAAAAGGCGAAAATTTGTACGCCCGCTGGACTCACCAGCATTTTTTTTTTTTGTATTTTATTTCAGTCCAAAATAAACTGAGTAAAATGAAAATTCGAAATTTCACTCATAAAAACATTTTCTGAACACAAAAATTAACAAATTAGCCAAGCCAACGCAAAAAAAAAAAAAAAAACCCCACAGCAAAAATGCTCCCAAAACAGACATACTCGTACCATCGCCGCCTGGGGAACATTTATCACCGATCGCGGTGCTCGCTTCCAATTTGTAGCATTTTTCGAAATTGCTTCAGTTGTTTCGCTTATGAGTTCTTGAACAGTCGGTCTACCACTGATTCGTGTGCCTGTTTTCGCAATCGCGAACCGCTTTTCCCGCATATAAAATTTGCACAGTTTCCTCTCTATTTTTCTTCTACTTTGTGTGTGTGTGTGTGTGTGCATGTGGCTGTGTTTACCTTGCGTACATGGCCAGTTTGCCCGCAACGATATTCGGAACTTTATCTCCCAACTGACCAACGGGAAATCTATTCAGTTCATCAATGTAAAAAAACAATCCATTTACTGTACGGTTCAATCAGCGTTTTTCTCTGTTAACCCCCCAACCCCACCCCCCCCCCACCTTTTTTTTTGTGTGTGTTATAGGTAATATGTAAAGACCATTTCATTCTCAATTGAATAAATATGGTCCGAGCTACCGAATTTTTTTTGGACAGCAAAGATTCGAGGATTTGAATGAATTTTGAGTATGAATCAATATATTTGAGAGGAACTTTTTTTTGGAGATAATCGTACTTCCTTATGCGAAAATAGGTAAGATTTTTTTTCTGAAAATAAAAACCAAATTCGCTAACATCTTCTAGAGATTTCCATCAGATGATATATTTTTCCCAAAACACCTAAACAGAGGTTCTAACATCTCTTCCCCCTTAGACGGTTTGGAATTTTTTTTTCTATTAATCGGAATTTCAAAAAATTTCTTGAAGGCATAGCTTGTATATTCATGTTTCCTTGAGTTAAACCTTGAGTTTAATTGTTTTTAAAATCATGCACGTTTTAAGGCCTTAAACAAATTCCCGCTCGGTAGGTATACAAGTGACGGCCTTATATACCTTACCTTAAATGGCTCGGTAGTATCACAAAGAACCTACCTAAATAGGTTAAAAAAAGGGCAAAAAGTAAAATTGTAGCTATATCCTGCAGTAATATGGACTGACTCAATTGTTGCCTTCGGTCAGTCCTTCATGTTACCAGTACAAGTCCCCTCATAATTCCATTTGCAATGCATTCGACTGACCTTTTTAACATGGGCCTGTCATTGGAGAGCGACTAGTCCGCAAAACGGCTGACCGTAGGTCAGTTTTTTTGAGTCAATTGTCGTAATTTTGTCTGGTTTTAGGATAGTCAAAAAACGGAAATAAAAAATTCAAATTCAAAGAATTCAAACCAAATTAAAACGAATTATTTCAAGGCTCGAATAAGAAGTATGAACAACAAAAATCCATTTCTTATATATATTTTAAGTTGATGAAAGTGTCATTTACGGGCTACCCTTAAACCAACCCGTTTATTACCGACCGCCAGCTAGCCGAAATCGATGGAGCGGACTGCCATAATATAACCGGTAGGATTTGGACCGGTCAAAGGCCAGTTCTTCTTAGGAAATCGACCGGCTCATTACTGCAGTGTAATAACCAAAAATCATATATGGAACACACGCCTTGGAGTCTCTATAGTATGCGAATTGCTTTCTAAAAAAAAATGTTGCTCATACGCCGGTGCGTCCACTGACGTTATTATTGCAAGTAACAAGAAAATTTTCTCATCACTAGTTTTCATAATTTCTTCCAACGGGATTTAAGAAGAAGAAAAACCCCCTCAATATCTCAATAATCGGTGAAAATGATTCGGGCTCATCCGCTTGGGGCGTCCTCAACGAATGTTGGAAATTCGCAGTCCCCATACGCATACAAAACGAGACCCCAAAGCGCTTGCAATGGCATTACAAAAAAAAAAAAACTATGAAGCTTATGGTACATTCATCATTTAGAAACTTGCCGCAGTTCTTCGATATTTTCCCTAACTACAAATACCTACGCGCTGAGCACCCCACTGAGCGTCGGCCCTCTGTAAAAAAGTGGCCGTTCAAGAAACAAAACGGGCTCAGAGCTCTCAACACTTAGGCTTTGCAAATACCTATTGAATACTTTGTTTATTGAAGGCCTGTTCAACTGAATGCTGAGCATTACATGCATAAATTAGTTCAAGTTCTGCACTTGCTTTACTTTCTCAGCGTTGCTAAAAAGTTTACAAGCTCATAAACAGACTCGCGACGTGCAGCGCACTTGAGGCTGTGCTAAGGGTGCTTCATCAAAGCATCGGGCGGCATGCTGCATTGGTGGGCTTAAGCTTCGTTTTTCTTCATCTCTCTCGAGAATTATTTATCGAGAAAAAAAAAATCGCACTAGTAGCAGCAACAGCAGCAGCAACAACAACGTGAAGCAACAACGGGAAGCGCAACACAGAAAACCAAAACAAAAACAAATTCAATACACTCATGAATTTCTAAAACTTCACTTCACTGCATTGCGCGAATGGCACGAATGGCACGGATGGAGGCACGGATTGCATGGAATACATTGCATTCGAGCTGAAGGTGTAAAAATTCAGCATTCAAATTGTTGAAATTTTTATCGACTCTGTTCGATACGTAGGTAAGCGCGGCGAGATGGAGCCGAAGGTATCGTAAGGATTTAATCGATTTGGGGCAAGTTCAAAGAGGAAAACGGAGCGGATTGCTGGAAATATTTTAAACATGAACTTGCAACGACGGTGATCCACGATCTGAACAATTGTGCCATGCTAAGCTGTAACGCAAGGAGGTGGGTGGGGTGGGTCGTCTTTCGCTGTGGTTTGAGGGCTTCGTAAAGGCTTAAAGAAGTTCGGCTTTTTCTTCTGATTTTCGCGAATTCAAACTGAAAGGCAGACAAATCGGGATTTTCTATTTATTTTTCTCTTCGCTGTGAAATGGAAATTTCTTTCGTTTTGCTGAAATCGTCACAGTTTATCACCTTTCATGGCATGATTTTTTTATATTTTTTTATATTTTTTTTTTATTTTTCTTTCAATTTCAATTCCCGTCACACTCTGTGTCGATGGTTTGTTACGTTCGTTCGTACGTGCATAAGATCTAGAACCATTCGAGAAAGATCATACCAAATGTATATTATGCATGTAAATTTGTCCCTTATGCGTTAAAGGGTTAAGAGGGCAATACTAGTTCTTTTCATAGTCAACTTAAATTTTTCGTTAAAAAGAAAAAAAAAAACAAGAACAAAATTCTGCAGACAGCTCTAATAACCTTCCCAATGGAGCTTCAATGTCAAATGGCAATATCAATTCAATCGTTTTTCTTCGTTTCACTTCTCTGCTGCTCGTTCAGGCTTTCAAATGCAGTCAAGTGGAAAGCATTTTACAGCTTTTCAGTTTCGTGAGAAAAATCAAATGAAACAAAAAAGAAAAAAAAAAAAAAAATCCGAGAGAAATGAAAAGCGCTTTAGAAAATGACACTCATCTCGTAAAAAGTCAATGTTACAATCGAAGTGACTTTGTCTTTGATTTCGCCACCAAAAAGGAAAAAGAAAAAATAACAGTTGTTGTTGCCTCATATTCTCCCATCGCTCTAGGGAGAAGCTTTCCTCGAAGTCATGGCGCTTAAGTGTCAAAAGAGTCTGTATGGGAGTTATTGATGATGTGACGGGTTTATGTCAACAACCGGCAGACGGGATGAGGGACTCATGGGGCTGACGGTAGACCTTGCAATTTTGTTTTTGATGTAGGTTCAATTTTCGCCGTTCTGACTCGACGATTTTGTAAAGCAACTTCAACTGGTCGAATTATTTCCGGCCTATTTTCTTTATGCTTTATTTTGTTTCTCTTTGTAAAGAATCACGAGTATCAAGAGAACCATCGAAGGAGGGTCAAGCGGAAATACACCTGCAATAGAAATGTTTATCTGAAAACGTTCATAAATTAAAGCAAATTCATAGCGCAGACACAATTTTTGAATGAAAAATGAATCGGAAGAGAGAGCAAAAAAAAAAAAAAAACGACCTAGGAAACAAAAGCTTTCAACTTGTTTAATATAAACAAATTAGAAGAATTAAGATGTAAAACACTGCCTTGTGTTTACACAGTTGGCGGAATACCAGGCTCCCCCTGAAACAATCATGTTACGTAACACAAAAAAAAATGACAACAACAAGA
>CM035806.1:39196697-39241697 GCA_020466095.1 Chlorops oryzae
AGGGAGGTAAGAAATGTGCATATGCCGACAAACATACAGATATCTATATTTATATGTATACATATATACCCAGCAAACATTCTGAGTCCAAAAAGACTCATATATGAATTCTTATAGAAGTCGGAGCCCTCATAATGAACTCTTTTAAGAATCTTAAAAAGCGTTTTTCCCATCTTGCGAAGGTCGTTTTATATGAGTCCGAAGTCATACATATAACGAAGGAGAACATTTTGGACTCCTATATATGTGTCTTTCCGCACTCATATCTGACTCTTTTTTCCGCTTAAATGAGAACCATATATTTCGGACACATAAATATGAGCCTTTTATTTTCTATATATCTCAGACTCATTTCGGACTCATATTTCGGAGCACTCCGAAAACGTTTGCTCG
This sequence comes from Chlorops oryzae, assembly GCA_020466095.1. Lineage (NCBI taxonomy): Eukaryota > Metazoa > Arthropoda > Insecta > Diptera > Chloropidae > Chlorops > Chlorops oryzae. Next base: position 39,197,091 of record CM035806.1, read on the forward strand.
GTATACATATATATTTCTATTTTTTAATAATATAAGCACTATTAGCTTTTCACTCAATTATAAGACTGATAAGTTAAGTAATTTATGACTTCTGCGGGCCGGCCCGGCCCGGCCCATAAACAATGCAATGCCCGTCCGAGAGTGTGCAAAACAATTGAAGGCATGCGAAATTGCACAAGGCCGTTTCGGCCGGTGTACGTTGTATTTATATCCGTCGCCATACATTTTATGATCGGACAATTCGATAAGATAGTTTCAGTTGAAGCTCTTCAAATTCAATTCAATTTCTCAATTCATTTCAATCAATCAATTCGAATTCTCGTCACGTAACTTCGATGATGCATCGATTGAGATTTTTGTATTCATTCAAATTTGTAAGAATTGAAAGAACCGAAGTCGCAACAACATTTTGATTTAATCAGCAAAAAGATTTCAAATTTTTCTTCATAAATACAAAGCACAATCGAGATATAAGCATATGCCAATTCCCCAGTGCTAGGATGTTTTTTTTTTTTTTTTTTTATGAATTTCCTGCTCGGAAAGGCCCAAAATGATCCTTTTTCCTTACTTCGATCCCAATTAAATTTCCGTGCAAAATTCCCACGAAAGTTATCACGACAATTCCCACTTGTTCATTGTAAAGTATTCCTCGGATATGTGCACCCCAGATATAAATATAGTATATCCCCCGCCCTGCTTTAAAGCATCGAGACCTGTGCCAAGCGCGTATGCAAAATACAAACAATGGAGGGGATTTAGGCAAACAAAACTTTGAATCGTGACTTTGTATATTTTTCCGCGGGGACTTTGAACCCCCAAAACTATTTCTTGTGTACGAATCTGATTTGGATCCTTCAATCTACTGAATTTTTTCGAATGTAAGCTTTTCTCGCCTATAGCGACATGTTTGCTTGCATTTTTGATAGTCCTTATGTCCGAGCAATGCCTACTGTATATGTACAGTGCACTCTGTCCTTGCGGACACTCGTCTTAAGCGGAAACTTCTCTTAGACGGACATTTTTTGTGGATGCTCTAGTGTTCCTGACTCTCAAATAGTTTCCTCTTAAGCGGACATTTTTTTCGGTCCCGTGTCCGGTGTCCGCTTAAGAGAGAGAGAGAGAGAGAGTACATTGTATATATTTTTGAGGAAAATGAATAATGCAATTTAAAGCTTACTTCAACGATATTTGTTCGTGGTGTCAATGCGATGTTTACCCGTTCGTGGTAAATGGCCAGAAACCTTGACTCTCATATCTTATAATCTGCAAAATGAAAAGTTCCTTTTTTCCCTTTTTAACGAATTATTTTCTTTTTCCACAAAATTTCCACAAAAGCGGAGAACTTCCACTCTAACTACCCACGCCCAATTATAGTATCGAACGCCAAATATTTCTGAAAAAAGTAAAAAAAAAAAAATAAAAAAATAAAAAAATATTTTCGCGAACATTTTCGAGAAAGAAAGGTCCTTTGTGATTATCTTCGTGCAAGATAATTTATCAATTCACTTCATGCGTCGCACAGAAAGAAAGAAGAAAAAAAAACTCGACTTTCTCCTGAATTTTTTCTCTCCGTTTCCTTGCGGCGACGCTTAACTGATGCTGCACTTTTAAAGATTCAATTTTCAAACTAACAATATGACTTCCTTTGTAATATACTTATCGCTGACAAAAGACTGCAGTTGGTCTTCTGCACTCTGCAAAAAAAAAAAAAAATAATTGTCACCCAGATATTACGAAAAAAAGGAACGAAAAAGCATTTTAAAAAAAGCGGAAGTGCATGAGAAAAAAGAGGGACTTTAAAAACAAAAGTGGTTTCTTTGCTGCTTTAAATAAATTTCTTAATTAAATTTGGAAACATGGAGGTTACCCAAGCGACACAGATATCAAATTTGGAGAGTATTCATAGACATAAAACTCTTTGAATGCTCTTTAGAAAGTCTTTGAAAAACTTAATGTCTTTGAAAACTCTCGGAAAAGTATAATAAAAACTTTAAAAAATATCTTGTCTCAAACAACTCTTTCAAACGTCTTTAGAATACTTAAAAAATCGGATGTCTTAGAAAGCTCTCAATAAACTCTTTGATTAGCGTCCGAAGACCGATTTCCGGTAATGTTTTTTGTTAAATCTTCGGAAACTCTCATATTGGTATTTCAAAGAGGTAACACATTCATACATATTTAGAAAACTCTTCAAAACACTTTTTAAAGAGCTTTGTGAGAGTAGACCTCTATATTCCTGTTTATAAAGACCTTTCAGAGATTTTCAGTGACGTCACGTCTTTGGAAACTCTTACAAATAACTTATTGAGAGGGAATAGTGAATCCTTACATTTTAACATATTGCTTGTTTTTGACAATTTTCTCAATTAAGGAAGGTTTACATTAACAAGTGAGAACAGAAATAACAAAAGCAAATTAAAAATGCAACTCTTACCAGGGGCGTTATTTAGATTGAAACAAAAAAAAAAAAATACTGATGCAACTCTAAATTTGTCTGGTCACTTTTGAGATGTTTAATTCTTCAGAAGGTCTTCAAAAGACATTTGGAAATCCGCCATATTTTTCGATCAAAGTTGCATGATTTTATTTTTAAGCAATCAACCAAAAATTTTTTTTATTCTTTATGAAAATATTGATTTCAAATTAAGAAGGGAAAATGACTGAAATAAGTTTTCTATTATTACAGAATAAAATTTAAAAGAAACGGAAAGAAAATTAAAAAAAATAACGATTTTTAAACTTTAAAATTTTTGCAAAACATTAATATTTTAAAGGCGCGTGAAAATTTAGTGGGGTAGAATATATCATATTGCCGATAAACTGATCTCCGTTTTCATTTTTATGTTTAAATAATCGAGATATTTCATTACATGTTCTTTTTGTGTTCAAAATATTTCCAACATTGAATATGTAGGACGTCTTTTGTGTTTCTGCTTGAAGAAAAAGAAATAGGATATAATTTATAAAACGTATGAGCATATTTGCGTCCCTATCACGCACACTGACTGATGATGACATCATAATTCAGTCTTCCGAAGAACTCTCAAAGATGTTTTAAAGATCTTTCAAAGAGTTCTCAAAGACTTCCTAGAGAGAAAACTGATTTTTGTTAAGTCTCTACAAACTCTCATAAGGCCCCTAAGCCCCGCCTTTTTGCGTCCTTTTAGTCTTTAGTAGGTCTTCAAGAGCGCTGAAAGAGCTTATCTGAGAGCATTAGCTCTCATTAATTAGTCTCTGAGCCACTGTTGCCAGTTTAGGGGAATCTCCCCTAAATCAAAAGACATTTATGATCCTTAACGGAGTCTTAGGGCAGAAAAGTGGTCAGGGAAACTTGTATGGAACCTTATGGGACCAAGGTTTTGTTTTTAGAAGATTTCAAAATTGAATTTTAAGGAATTTTGTCCTTGTTTGGAGACATTCAGGGGAATATTCCCCTAAAAATCTGGCAACAGTGCTCTGAGCGCTCTTGAAGGCCGTTTAAAGACAAGTTGTGTCGCTTGGGTAGGAGGCATATGATAAAATATACCTAATATAAAAGAAACAACAAAAGAGTGAAATAAGACCTAATTTTGAATCGGTCTACATAATCGAGAAATCTATTTTTGCATTTATTTGGCGTGCTATGGATTGAATCTTATTATAGTTCTTGAACCGAATATCCATATTTTTTAATACTGACGATTTTTATTTGGGACGTTCGATCTAATGGGGATTGGAATTCGTTAATTTATGAGTATCTTTAAACCGAATATCAAGTCCATATTCCAAGCACACCCACACAGATAAACTGACTACGAAAAATTCCAATTAATGGCGATTGTTAAACTCGATTCATTGGCATTTTAATTGCCACAATTAAAATTTTCAAACAAATCACAAAATTTGTAAAATGTTCCTTATATTAAATTTTAAACAAACTTTTGTTTGACTGTTTTAATATATTAATCACAAAAAATATTAACACTTAACAAAGCTTTGTTTGATTGTTTTTTTTTTTTTGTATCAAAGGACGGAAGTATTAAGGAGACCTTCTGGTCTAGAGCACGAAAATTAAGGGTATGTTCATAGCGAAATAGACGCTTTTTAAAAAAGTACTCCGTGGCGTACACGATTTCGGGTAAGTTCGGGTTATCCGGAAAAAAAAATTTATTTTTAATCAGAATAAATGCGGCTATCGGGTGAGCTACAACAAAAAAAAAAAACCAAAAGAAATTGACAAAATGGCGCAATTTTTAATTTAACACATCAAAAAACGCGCCTTTTTGGCCATTTTTTTTAATGAAAAAATATGAAGTTCTTGAAATAAAATTTTGGTTGTAGCTCACCCGATAGCCATTGATGTTGTGAATCACATATAAAAATTTCAGACGACTCGGTTCGATGGCTTTTTTGTTTTCATGTACGCCATTTCAAAAAAAGTGGTTTTGAGATAAACGCGTTCAAAGTTGCTTTGATCAAGCGCGCTGCCTGCTGTCTCCACTAACTAAAACGGCTGTAGCAAAGAAAATATTGTCAATATCTTCACGAAACTTTGCCAGCATATTCTTAGAAGTCGATTCTTCCGAAATATAATATATAAAAATAAAAAATCGATTTTCAACAAATTCTAGACCAGAAGGTCCCCTTAATGATTAACAACACGTTGATTGATTGTTTTGTCATATCAAACAATGAAGGTATTAGTGCATATAAATATTTTTCTAAAATTCTTATTAGCTTTATGCACAAGAGAGAAAATAATCAAAAATTATCTCACACATATTTATGATGTTATCATGTATAATTATCAACCGTAAACTGACTTAACAGACTCCAATTTTTATTATGGAATACATGATACAAAAAAACAAGATAGCGCCACTTCAGCTCGATGATGTCACAAATACAAAATGAGAGCTTCGTTGTTGTTGTTTTGCATGTTAAGCTAACGTCACAACTAAACTTTAGCATGGGAAACAACAACAATGCGAATGCTACAAAATAGCGATACCCGAAATGGCGCTATCTTGCTCTCTTTGTATCATGATGGAATATGTACATAGATGAGGCAGTTTTTAATTTTTTATTTATTTAAAATAATTGGTTGATTTTTTATACATACTTTCGATGGTTAATATAAACAAAAAATTAATGAAATATTTCGTTGAGTGTTAATACTTTTGATTGTTAATATTACAAATCGTTGGTTGAAAAATTTTGTTCAGTGTTAATACAACTTCCATTAATTGTCGCAAACAAATGAATTGCTTGGGAAAACGAAAAGTGTGATAGGCTAAGTTTTAACAACGAATTTGTAATATTAGGGGTATTCACAAAGGCGTCGGAATATAGTAAAGTCGGAAAATCGGAAAATCTTAACTGCTTAAAAACATGTGCAGGATACAAAAAAAGTTTTAAAAAATTTTAAGAAGTCGAATTTTTCCGATTTTCCAACTTTCCAACGTATTTAACACGCCTTTGTGAATACCCCTATTGATTAAAAAATTGGACGTAAAATTTTTATATAAAAGGGGGAAGTAAAAACAACATGTTTTTTATTCGGTATTGTGCTCTCGATAGTTCTGAAAGAATTACGTTATGCTGTAATGAGAGAACGGTCAAAGTGGTCAGTTGCCAAAATCTGGCAAAAATCGTAAGTTGTTTGTTTTGAGAGCTATTGGCCCCGCAATCTCTTTTGAATTTCCTTTGTCATTCATTTTGAAGTAGCAAACCGTTTATTTTTGTTTTTTTGTTTTTACTTCAGTTTTATTTTTCATCAGAAGAAAGAAAGCATCGGGAAATCGCAATAAAGTAAAGCGATAGGGAGATTTTCCAAATGGGTGCGTCTCTGGCTTTAAGTTGATAAGCTTCAAACGCAAACGAATTTATTTTTTCGCCAATAAACAAATCAAAATAGGAACAAAAAAACTATTTTTTTTTTTAAAGAAATATATAGGAGAGGTGTTTTTTTTAGCATTCCTATTTTAATTTTTGCATTTTCGCTTTGCATTGTGACAAAGTCGGCAATGACGTTACTAACAGCAACCTGCTGCGCAAACAATCTTGTGTATGTGTGTGTGTATACGTTTTTGTGCTCTCAAAGCTACCAAATATGTTTATGTGTTCTTGCCGCCACGTAATCATGGAGGTTTGTCCGTCGATATAATCACGAATGACGCCTTTTATTCCCACATTCCTCATAAGAGCAGAACGCCTTCCCAATAGTCTGGGCCTAAAACGATTAGCTGCGAACGTCACGACGTCGGCGTGGATGTCTATAGAAACTCGCCGTTGAGCTTTATAGAAAAAATCTTATTTTAAATATTTTATGTTTTTCGTAGCTCTGCATTTTTTGTTTTTTCTATTTCTTCAATTTTATTCATTATTAATTTTCTCCTTTGACGCTCATGACGTTCAAGGTGAGTGCAAAAATTACAAAAAGGTACGCACGTCACGGAGGCTACTTTCGACACTCCTAGTCATTAGGGGCCTTAAGCCATTGATCATATTTATACACATATAGCTTGCATATACATAAATAAATATATATACATACCTACATATATACATATATTTTCTGCCTCATATCCGCAGGAAGGTCAATTCTTTCAGCGAACAAATTTTTTTACACCGCAGCGATTATTTTTCTGATTTATACACAACTTAAAAAGAGATGAAATTCTTCTTGCAAAAGACGAGAATATTTTTCCATTGTCATTGGACAATAACTCATGAGTCAGATGAAAAATATTCGTTCGAGAGCCTGAGACAAAAATTCCGAAAATTTCTTAAGGTCACAAAATATCATGGAGCATCATCGAGCAATGAAATATTTTAAAATTAATAATGATTCGCATTGAAAGAAAAATTCGAATTTCTGTGTGGCTTTTTAAAAGAACTAGCGATATTTTTTTTTGTTTTTCCCTATGTGACGGGTTTCAAGTTTTGAAATATCTATATTTTGGGCTTTTTGTCAATAATTTTTCATATTATTTGTTATCAGTTTCATTATTAATTTTTAGGCATTTTGATACCCGACACACTCTGTTTCGAGTGTATATTGCGTTTGTGTGGGTGCGTGTAACATACGTGCTCACAGGGACATGAGTAAAATTAAGTTCGAGAATGGACCCGATCGGACCATTTTTAGGGGTACCTCCAGTACGAGGGTCTGTTATGAAAATCACAAAAACTGCTCTCAAACCGGAGCTTTTCAAGATATTTTGATGAATTGATATTGAACTATCTTAGGGCAATTAATGTGATTTCCAAAAATTGGAAAAGTGGGCGTGCCAGAAGGGCGTTTTTCGAAAATTGTCTTCTACACCCGAAATTCAAATGGGCCTTGAAAGTTTTCACTTATGCATCATTTGTAGCCATAGACATCCTTTTCAAAAATTTCTTTGATCGGTCCATTATTAAGGGTACCTCCAGTACAAGGGTCTGCCACAAAAATCCCAAAACTGCCTCAAAATCGGATTTTTTTGAAATAATTCAATGAAACTTAGAATTTGAGCGTATATTTAAGCCTCCGATTAGAATTTAAAAAAAAATTGGAAAAGTGGGCGTGGCAAAGGGGCGGATTTCATTAAGAAATTTTAACAAAAGTCGTTATATGGGCGATATTATACGCGCGCCTCTTGATATTAAAAACTATTTGAAAATGTGTGTCTGTGTCTGGTATTTTCTTCTCAGGCTCGCCTGACTATAACACCCTTACTTGTTTTTTTTTTTTTTTTTTTTATAGCCTATGGCAATCTTAGAACTCCCTGCAATATACATAGGTACATAGATTGATACTCTCAAAAGTTAAACGAAGTTTTTTAACTAACTTATATCCCCCCAGTGGTTTTTCTATGAAGTCGTAAGCGAAACATCAATGGTTCTACTCTTACGGAGTCGAAGAATTTTAACACGTAGATGTCTCCTGAAATTCATCGGTTATCATTGCTTAGCGTTTCCGATGACCAATTCGTCGAATGTGTAAGAAGTGAATTTGAAATTCTGATGATGATCGACATGAAGGAGCAGCTTACTCCTTTTTCATGAATTCAAGCTTTTTTTTTTGAATATTCATCAGGTTATCTACGCAGCCGATGATGTCGTAAGCGGAATGTGCACTCATTACCTATTTTAGGTGCATCCGATTACAACATCAATTGGTAGTTCAATTTAGTAATGCATTTTTGGGTTTCAAATGTCATCGGTTACCAAATATTTCGCTTGGATGGGATATTGGGAAAATAAATTCAACAAAATTAGAGCACGAGTAAAGACTAAAGTCAGACCATGTCTTATTCAAAAATGAGTTCCCTGAATATGCCATCAGCTGTTACAACTTTTGGATATAATTCGCACAGGCTGAAAATTTTTTTCAATTTAAGCTTGTTTGAATATTAAATCTCTTAAGAGCCCCATGAGTGGCAAGATGTCACGAAATTCGGCCACGATTTGTGGATGCTCCAACAATTTTCAGGAACTCTTTGGCCTCGTAATTGACTGACAACTGAAAATAATTAAATGAAAATTTGTTTCAATTAGCAGATATATTCCTCCTAATGCTGCTCTGCAACGAAACAAATACGGACACAATTCTCCTTTATATAAAATTTCTTAATAGCCATGGGTCGAAGATCCGGCTAGAGAATAATTGACAATTTTCGGCAACTATTCTTCCACTTGTGGGGCGCTAGACCGACCGAACACTTGAACTTGACTTTTCATCTCTTTTTCATATCAATAGAATAATTTAAGCCATTTAATCCATGAATTGTATAACGATAACGTTGTTAAACATTAATAAACATCATCAATCCTCGAAGCATTCAATCCAACATGTCATAAAGATTCGTCCGCACTCCTTACCCCATTCGGACATGAAGAGACACAATCATGGAACTGGCAAAGCGAAAAAGTTATGAGCTCGTAAAGTGTTCGACACGCAAAGTCTTTGTATGTACATATTCATATATGGTACGTCATACAACATTCATACATACAAGGGAAAGGGAAATGGAAAGGGAAAGGGAAAGGGGCACATTCGTATAAATATGAGCATCACGCTTTGGTGAAAAATTCATGTTTTCCATCAAAAGGAAAGAAAATAAAATTTTCATTTCATTTTTTCGTTTCCGTTTTGACGATGAACATTTACGATAACGACTGTGATGCAAGCTAGCAAGCAAGGACCAGGCATAATTCACTTTCAACGCATTTGCTGTGATGCTATGTAGGAGGAGGCCACTTGGATAAATTCCCATCAACGACACATCGATTATGCTTTCATACGATCCAACGCACCGATGCGATGTCCATTGCTTTATGATTGTTCCTTGTGGGTGCTCTCGGCTGTAAATGTGTGCGTGTGCGTGTGCTTGTGTGTATGGTTCGGCTTTCCGATGACTTTAATAGCCTGAATGTGTGGACATACAAATCCTTACCAGATAAGCTCTGTATGTGTAAGTAAATTGACTACGTATATAACGGTATCTTAAAAGGAAGGATAATCGTATTTCGGTGATGTAAGTATGAAGGTTTTTTTTTTTTTCTCTCTGGATTCCAACAGTTTTTCTCTTCCGATGATATTTGAATGTGCCCACTGAAATGACGTAAATCTCCACACTCAGACACACACGTGTAGGCAGTTGCGTACGCAGGGGGTGCGTTTAGGGTTGTGAACTTCTAACGAAAATAGTAACCATTCGCAGTTCTCTTTGAGGTACCCAAGTACAGGAGAATTGAGACTTTTGCAATCGAGAAATCCATATGTCTTTAGATGTCAAGATTTTGCACAATTTAATTACACATTCTTTGGAATATAATATTTGCTTTCGGGTTTAAAAAAAATGAAGCAATAAAAGGCAAATTACAATCATTTTCAATCGTTGCCAATAGAGGAAGAGAGATGGAGAGGGAGACAGATAGGGAAAGATAGAGAGAGAGAGAGAGAGAGAGAGAGACAGAGAGAGAAAGAAAGAGATAGAGAGATAGATAGAGAGATAGATAGAGAGAGAGATAGATAGATAGATAGAGAGAGATAGATACAGAGAGATAGATAGATAGAGAGAGAGAGAGAGATACAGAGAGAGAGAAGGAGAGAGAGAGAGAGAGAGAGAGAGAGATAGAGAGAGCGATAAAGAGAGAGAGATAGAGAGAGCGATAAAGAGAGAGATATAGAGAGTGATACAGAGAGAAAGCGAGAGATAGAGAGTGAGAGAGAAAGAAAGAAAGAGATTTCGATTTCGATTTTCTCTTCCATTTATGGTGGAAATGTTTGAAATTTGTGCCGAACTTCCCCCTTAAAAATCGGCGCAGATTGTGCTATTTGCGCAGATAGTGGTATCCTAACTTTATTCTCAATTTCCACACACAAATTTTTCTTTCCAAATAATCGACTGAGTAGACGAGAAAGGCAAGGGGAAGAGAAGAAATTTCCCTTCGTCTCACTTGTCTTATCGAACAATAACTAAAGAATTTCGAAATCGGACATTATCTGATTTTTTCATTGAAAACAAAAATTGTGACAGTAGAGGGTTAATACGATAAAACTGCTTAACATCTATTAATTTTAATTCACATTTCAATTATGCATATAAAAACAAGTAAGGGTGTTATAGTCAGGCGAGCCTGACAATAGAATACCCGACACAGACACATAATTTTTAATATCAAGAGGTGTTTAAGGGCATAAGGAGCCCCATATACCGACTTTTGTTAAATTTCTAAATGAAAACCGCCCTTTTGCCACGCCCACTTTTCAAATTTTTTTGGAATTCTAATCGGACCGTTATATATACTAGTGATGCCACGAATATTCGGCCACTATTCGGTATTCGGCCTATTCGGCGTCATTTTTCAGTATTCGGTATTCGGCCGAATAGTTAAAATATTCGGCCGAATACCGAATAGTAGAAATAACTTATTAAAAAAATCAACACTAACTACAAATTAAATTTTTCTCACAATAACGTAAAAAAACTTAATTAACGAGAACTAAAAATACAGCAGATTTGCATTTTATTCTTTAGAAATATTAAATGTACGCTAGCTTCTTCTAAATTTTCTTCGAAAACATTATAAACAGTGGGCAAATTTTTCAGCGGCAGCTTTTGCCTTGACTCCAGCTAGTCGCGAGTAGGCCCAAGCTGTCTTTACTACGTGCCGAATATTCGGTTGCCGAATATTCGTTATTCGGCCGAGAGGTTGACCGAATATTCGGTATTCGGTATTCGGCCAAATCCACTATTCGGGGCATCACTAATATATACCCTCAAATTCTAAGTTTCATTGAAATATTTCAATAAAGTCTGATTTTGAGGCATTTTTGGGATTTTTGTGACAGACCCTAGTACTAGAGGTACCCTTAATAATGGTCCGATCGAAAAAATTTTTGGGAAGGACGTTACTGGCTATGAAGGAAGTATACGTGCCAATTTTTGTTCAAGTCCCATTGGTATTTCGGGAGTAGGAGACAATTTTTGAAACACGCCCCTATGCCACGCCCACTTTTCCAATTTTTTGAAATCGTATTACTTGCCTTCAAACATGTTCAAATATCAAATTTCATCAAAATATCATAAAAAACTTCGATTTTAGAGCAGTTTTTGTGATTTTCGTAACAGACCCTAGTACTGGAGGTACCCCTAAAAATGGTCCGATCGGGTCCATTCTCGAACTTGTTCTTACTCATGTCCCCGTGAGCACGCATACCAAATTTTGTCAAGATAGCTCAACTCCTTCGATAAAATAACTGTATACAAACAGACAGACAGACAGACAGACAGACGGACAGACAGACAGACGGACGGACATGTCTAAATCGAATCTCCTGGTGACGCTGATCATTTCTATATACATTTTGTATGGTCTATCTCGACTGGTTCTGGGTGTTACACACAACCACACAAACGCAATATACCCTCGACACAGAGTGTGTCGGGTATAAAAATGACAAGGGGCCGATAGCTTTCTGTCAGCCATTAAAATAGGTCATGTTCTACAAAAGGTTGAGAGCCACTGGCCTGAGCGCATTATTTTGAGAATTTGTTTTAGAAAAAGATTCATTTAAAAAACTCGTATTTAAATACACATAACATACATAGGTACACTCAAAAAACAGAACTACTACTTGCTTGCTATTAACTATAGCAACGGTGTTATTACCGCATTTGCTATATTTTATAAGAATTTCAGCTAGCGAAATGTCTTGATTTGAAACAAACATAGCCAGCATAGCTATATTTTGTTAGTAAATGAATATAGCTGTAGGAGAATGATTTTGAAGCATCTGCGGCTATTTACATAGCATATGCAGCTATAATGAGTAAATGATACTCATTTCAATCTCTCTCTATTCAAATTCGCTCTCGTTTACTCTCTATCGCTCTCTGCTATGCCTTGAAATGTGCTGTCATTTTCGCCATGCTCCCTTATATCTGCTCCTCCCTGTTGTCTGCTTTAAGTTCGCATTTTGATCAATTCCCCGATAAGGATTCGATAGCTCAGTGATGCAATCTGTGACTCGACAGTCGAGAGGTTCGGGGTTCGATCCATGTTGGCAGCGAGAATATTTACTCCATTTTTTTTCCTTTTTTTTTTATAAACTACATTTTTTTTTTTGTTCGAAATTCAGTTGTTTGGGAAGACAAAATTTTTCCCCTACATTTTTTAGGTTTTATTATTATTATTTTTTTTGTAATGGGTTCATTTTGAAGTAAAAAATTTTTGGAGTGAAAAAATTCTTTAAGCACGTTTCCCAAGACCTGAGCAACCATAAACTCAAGTGAGCATTTTGACCAAGACATTAAATTCGTTCGTTTAGCGTAATGGTTAAGACATTCGCCCAGCAAACTGAAGGTCAGCGGTTCGAGGCACGGTGGAGGTGAGAAAATTTAAGGAGATATAAGATAAAGAAGATTTAAAATAAAAAAATAAACAAAAAAAATAATAATAATAACACTGTGCTCGAATTTGGTACTTTTTTTTACCGACAACATGGAGACATATCTGGTAAACATAATTGGAGGGCGCTGAATTCAGTCCCATCAACCGTTTTTCTAGATTGGCTCTAGTTTTTCAGATATCGCGGTTTAAAAATTGTGACTAACTTCATTAAAAATTATATATATTATATTTCGCTCATGTTGCTATATATTTATGACAGAATAATGACGATAACGTTAATTACTTGTATTTAGTAGAATTCCTGTCCAAAACTTCGCTGCAATCCCAACGGTAGTTGGTATTTTATAAGTGCTTCTTTCAATTTTATTCACATTTATTTAAATAAATTGAAGCATACTTTTAGGGGACGTGAAACTGTTAACATTCGATTTTTTTTTAAATATATTTTTTTTTCAAATTTAAAGAGATAGTTCTCAAAAAGAACTTTAAGATTATTTAAAAAAACGGCTTAATGGGAAAGCATATGACTATGAACCGAGAGTTTTGAAGTTCAAAGCCCAAAAACTATGAGGAATTGCAGCGTAAACTTCTATTGGTGTAGCACTGGTTATATTAAATTATAGTAATAGCAGCTATTAAAGTTTCGTATAAAATATAGCAGACGCAGTAACAAAAATCTACTATCCCATTTTCTACTATGGTTATAGCACTTAGCGCTAACAAAAATATAGCACATGGTGCTGCAATTTTTTCAGTGTATATTAACGAGTACATACATACATACACTTTTGTAATTGTTCGCCTTAAAACTTCGCTGTCTTGTGTAGTCTCGCACTAGCGAATGCATTCAGCGACCCAATTTCCATGCACTGCATGCAGTTCGCAGTTCTAGTTGCCGCATCAAAATTCGTAGAACAGCATTTATTATAAAGGAGAGCGTTTTCAAGCATTCGGAATTCATGTGTTCTTATTTTGAATTGTTAGAGAACACGATTTATCTGTTTCCACATAACACTAGTTTACGAATTTTGCTGTCTTCACGTGATCAAAGTCATCAAATGGTGATTTTCAAACTAACTTGCGATCGCTGATCAAGAATATGGCAACCCTTTATATTTTCAAAGAACAATTTTTTGAGATATACGATGGTAAAAAACGTGTTTTTAATCATTTTGTTTTTTTTTATTTATTGCTGAATATCTCAAGAACTCGAGAACAAGAGCTCGCTCTAATAAAATCATATACAGTGAAAGCTCTACTTGCGGATAGCTCCCATAAGCGGACATAGAGCCCGCGACCGTCGGTGTTCGCTTATGGGAGCTTTCACTGTATACTATTAAAATGCAGAATAGCAAACCTTTAATCTGATATATCGTTTGTTTTGATCGACTGAAGGACTGTTGCTTGAAGTACAGTGTATTTTCTCCTCACGGACACTCTTAAGTGCACACCCCTCTCAAGCGGATACCCCTCTTAAACGGATACCCCTCTTAAACGGACACCTTTTGGCAATGCTCTAGTGTTCTAAATGCGATGCAAATGTCCGAAATATCATAGAAAAGGCATCACTCATACGGACGTAGGACTCATACGGATGTAGGACGTAGCACACGCACGTTTACCGCATTTTTATAACCGACACACTCTGTGTCGAGGGTATATTGCGTTTGTGTGTAACACCCAGAACCAGAGATAGACCACGCAAAATATATATATAGAATTGATCAGCGTCACCAGGAGATTCGATTTAGACATGTCCGTCTGTCTGTCCGTCTGTTTGTATACAGTTTTCCCGATCGGTCCATTATTAAGGGTACCTCCAGTACTAGGGTCTGTCACAAAAATCCCAAAACTGCTTAAAAATCGGACTTTTTCGCCATATTTCAATGAAACTTAGAATTTGAGCGTATATTTAAGCCTCCGATTATAATTAAACCAAAATTGGAAAAGTGGGCGTGGCAAAGGGTCGGAATTCATAAAGAAATTTAACAATAGTCGGTATATGGGGCCCCTAATGGCCTTCAAAACCTCTTGAATATTCTTTCTTAGTGGTCCTGTTTTTTGGGCGTGGTTTAAAAAACATTTGAACGTGTGTCTGTGTCAGGTATTTTATTATCTGGCTCGCCTGACTATAACACCCTTACTTCTTTTGAATATGGCACTCTTCCGCCATCCGATTTGAATATTTGTTTTTGTTTTTAATGAAAGAAAATACCCCTGGTATATTTTAAAAAAAATTACAGAGCGGCTCGAAACTGGGAATACACGGAAAAAAATAGTTAAAATTCTCATTTTAGTTTTGTGAAAAAAAACTTCTCAGTGTAAAAATAATAAATAAAAAAAATTTGGTTTCCCTGTTTTATTGGAAAGCAGCCACCGTTTGTTTCGTCTTCCGAGCGTTATTAGTTTTTGAGATATAGAATTTTGAAAAAAAGCTAAGCTTCAAGGATATCTCAAGGGCTATTCAAAATAGAAAACTAAAAATGGTCACTACATTGTTTTTAGATGGCACCTATCGAAAAATCAGCCAAATTTAAAAATTTATTTCATGATGCCGCATGCCTCTTTGCTCAACCGGCGAGACCCTTTTGGTATATATTCTTAAAGTCTTCGTCCCAGTTTAACTCAATCAAATACCTTTGCTTTATTTGATTTTTTTTTTTTTTTTAATTTTCATATAAATTTGATAAATCTGGTTTAAACTCTCCTGGCGACTATCATTTTAAATTTAAAACCAGCAAAAAGTTTTAACTAACTTGAAGACTATGAGCCTTTATATCATTGAAATGTATCTTTCTTGAGCTCTAAAATCGAGGGCTTTTTGTAACATTTCACCTCGCTCTCGATTAGTTCGTAAGACAACAGATGTACTGAGCTTGAGACCAACTCCCAATTACTTCAGCCTCAGTGCAATGGCACGATGAAAAGAGACACAGTTTGAATAGCTTTAAGCCTCTTTATTGCGGAAAATTCATTTAAATGCTCCTTTAAATAAAATGTCTATAGTCTCAACGACTTTATTTAAAAGAAAGAAGAAAAACAAAATCAAAATATAAGACCATTAAAAACCGTCCGCATGCTCGTTTCTTTTTTTAGAACAAACTTCATTTAAACTTAAGCTCCGGTGTGAGCATTTCACACATTGGCATGAATAAAAAACGCCCACACCTTAGGTTCACGTAACATCATTAAAAATTAAGCTTCCAAGGCAACCCCAGTGCTGCCAGGGCGACGCGTTCCAATCGCAAAAGCTCAAAATATTTACAATGCCACACTGAATGAATGTACGGGTATGGACGGACATACCAATCGGAATGTACAGAAAAATGCATTTATGAAACTCTGAATAATCGAACAGTGTCCAGTTCTCGAGCGATAAGTGATGAAAAATAATTCAAGGAATTCCAATTGTTTTTTTTTTTTTTTTTTTTTTTTTTTTTTGGGCAATAAAAAAATCCGAAAGAACTTTTTAAATGGGAATCACGAAAGAAATGAGGAAACATTTCGAAGAATCCAACCGAATTACATAAATTAAAAAAAGGGGCATGTCCATCATTGTGGTAGATACGACCCTATACGATCCTTTTGCGGTTAGCGGGTTTTAAGAAATTTTGACTTTCTTAACCGCTTCAGACCTGGTGTGCAGAGTTGAGACATTTAATATTTTTTTGGAGTTTCCCGATTGAAATAACATTTGAAGTCACTAAAGCTACTCGTAACGCTTATGGACAAAATGCTTTACCAAAATCTACACAACTAGTGCCGTCTCTGGCCATGGGTATGCACGGTTTTCACAATTTTCAACAGTAATCGAGAAATAAAATTACAGTTACACATTTAAAACAAACAAAAAAAAAAAAAAATCAAGTCTGAAAGGGTTCAGCTTAAGTTCTGCTTAGAATATGGACTGGATATTCGGTTAAAAGCTACTCATAAATCACCGAATTCCTATCGTCATTAGATCCAACGTCCAAAAATAAAATCATCATTATCAAAAAATATGGATTTTTTCGACTTATGAATACTTCTAGTCGAAGTTTAATGATCTCGAAATGCTGTTGGCTGCCGATTTAGAATAGTTTGACCTAGATCCCTGAATGAAAACATTCTCTCTGCCAATACGTTTCGTTTTTTCTGTTTCTGTTCTTCTTTGGTTTCCCATTTTTCGTGGTGTCACAACGGGCCCGTGTAAAGCCTAAGTGTGTCACCCTTTTTATTTAAGTATACCCACCCAGCAAGCATTTTGACCAGCGGTTTGCAAGCCAAGCTTAGGAAAAGCTTGCATGAACAATGTTATTAAAAGCATTAGAAATCACCGTTACTTGTTGTCATTACGTTTCATAGTTACAAGGGGAAATGGCTGTACTTGAATACGTGAAAATGCGTGCTCATGCAGGGCTCTAGTTCGAGCTATATATAATATTATACAAACATTGCCTGGTGAGCTCCCCTGCAAAGTTTGATATTTATGTCACTAAGGGCCGGTAAATCAGTTACAGTTTAAACTTCAGTTTCCAGCTTAAATTACTCGAAATTCAAAAACATGTTTCTCAGTTGTCGTTTAGAGAAAATAGTGGTATTCAAGCAGGTACGCAAAATTTGAGCCCTCGGAAATTTCGCGAGCTCGAAAATTATTTTGTATGAAAAATAGTTTCCGCAGCCTCGGAAATTTTGCACGCCTACTGTGCTGCGCAAAATATGCGCGATATTCGCTTCTCCTTCTTTCAACAAAGAAAACATTGAAACCAGCTGTTTTCGCAAAATTTTTACACACGCTTTGCATAAGGGTCGTTCAAGCAATAGTTCAAAATTTCAGCGCGCAAAATTTGCACCTAGCTATTTCCGAGCCTGCTTGAATACCACTAATATTTGGTTTAAACTTTCAAAAATTTAAACGAACAAAATATGTACTTTAATCTAAAGAATAAAAAAAAAAAATCAAATTATTTCGATACAACTGTCAGAAAATTTTCATAAATATGATTTCTGACAAAGAGAACGAAAGCGAGGAAGAAATTTGAGGTGTTATTTTATCTCTAATAAGAGAAATTTGGTAAAGTTGATGCGATGAAAAGATGAAATATTGCAGCTTTATTTCTACTCAGCCATTTTCAGTTTTCTTTTTTAGAAATACCACAAAAGTTCCAGTGTTGCCTCGTGGTTCTCTCTAAAATGCTCCTTAAATCCCCTAGATTCGTGATGTTTCCCCCAAATAGTACAAAATTCGCAATTAACAAACAAAAAAAAAAAAACCTAATTTAGAAAGAAGAACAGCAGTTTGACAGAATCCCTATACGAAACACAAAATTGGTTCCCCCTAAAGCCCCCCCAAAGAGCCAAATAAACCTATGTAAGTCGCCGTTCATATTAGGGGACAAATCACTGGAGAAAAATTCTGTAGATGGCGAGGGAAGCACGGGAAAGAGAGAAAAACTTCCATACCACATCCCAAAATGTCCCTCACCATAAAACCAACTTTGTTGCCGGTGATTTGCCGTCGCTAGGGGAATCCCCTACATAGGTAACACGGAGGAATTCTTTCTTTATATATTCCTTTCATAGTTTCCTTAGCCTACTTTGAAAAAAAAAGCAGTCAATGTCTCGAATAATAAAAGAGATTTTTTAAAAATATTGGAAAGTCAAAACTAAATATTTCCCATTATGCTTAATCTGCAGTTTAGTAAAACTTCGTATTAATATGCTCTGAAAACTTTCATTTTAAACTTTAGATCAAATTTTCGTTTAAGTTTAGGAGAACTTCAGTTAAAACTGTTACTTGTTTACCGGCCCTAAATCTACGCTGAAATAAAACGTGATATTTTTAATACATAATTGACCATGTCAAAGACACTGTACAATGTTTTGCTAGCACAATGTTGGTCTCTCGCCTTTCTGCTCTCCTCTTCTCATTTCCAGTGACAATCTTTTAGCTACAGGACGGCTAAATTATATGTACATTTATAAATACACTTAGGCATTGATATTTTTTGTTCATTAAAATTTGTATTTATGCAAATATGTGTCTTTGAGTATATAACATATCCCTGTAGTAACTGGAGACACCACTGATCTAACGAATTCGCTAGCCGATGGTGTTGGTGGTTAGGCACCCGTCTATCCATTCTTCTGTCGAATTTAGCACGGCGATGTCATTGCAAGTGGCGAGGCGTTCTGCAATCCATTCCCTTGCGCTGTCGATTTCTCTGGCGAAAAGGGGGCTAATAAGTGGCCATGTTCTTTCAGTACATTTGATGATATTATTACGTTAATAGAAAAATGAGAACCTCAGGCTGTCTTAGTGCAGTGGGCACGCACCGTCCACAGGGTCTCTAATGGCTTAAAAATGCCCATATTCTACCGTACTGCGTATGAGTAATGTAGGTTAAGCATACGCGACATGCTTAATCGGTACAGTAAAAGATGATCACTTTTGAAATTTTAAGCCACTATATGCCCTTTTTTCAGAGTAAACGTGTTCCTAACTTTTTTTTCTCCTATTCAAGATCAAAAACTTTTCTGAAGATACCAATACCAAAATATTCCGTACTGTTTACGAGATACAGCTTTATCAAAAGTGGTAAAAATCGAATTTGAGTCCAAAGATGCCGTTTTGTTATTAGCAGCCAATTTGAAAAAAGTAATAATGTAGAATGTAACGTTGTTCCAAGTAGCTTTAGGAGAAAGTGTGAAATATGTGTGAAAGTGGATACCGGATATCCGGCTGTCGGATAGCTAGTTTGTTTTGTTATAAATTTTTTCCTTTTTAAAATCATATTGAACGGCGAGCAAAAAAATGTTTAACGTTATTTTTTGGCACAGCACAAATTTTAGTAGTGCTTGTTTCGAGTGGTTGGACCCAATTGCAATGAAAAATTTCTGAAAATGGACATTTTCTGTGAAAATGTTAGCGGAACTGCATCGAGTTTCCTCCAATCGCTCCAATTTCTAATCTGCATCCTAGTACAAATACAATATAGCAAATGTTTAATGTGAGGTATCCGGTGGCCGGATATAAATGGCATCCGGTATCCGGCCGGATACTAAATATAAGGCCGGATAGCGGATAGTGGCCGGATATCTGTTGCAACTCTAACCTATATTAGATTAACGCGTGCCCACAAAGTGACACAACGGTCGATTTGATCACTCTCTTACTCTGCTCTCAGATAATGTAAATGTCTGCTCTTTTGAGAGAAAGAATTTTCCAGAGCAAAGCTTCTACCTATACATAATTTTTGTTTAAAGTGCCGATCCTAGCTATTTCTCAAGTCACCAGTGAATTGCAGTATCGACAGAAAGAAGACTGTATCTTCGCTGATCTACTTGGTGCTAGAGAAAATACTGGTCACCAAGGATCGGCGAAAGTGCTTACGTTTATGGGACGCTCGCCAGCAGCCAAACTACAGGGAGTCGATTCATCTGACGCCTATGGACATACATGTAGGTGCGTTAACATTTCTACGAAAACGTGATTTTCAAATTTTTAATGAGAGTTTTTTTTTGCTTTAAAAGTTTTTCCCTTTTTTTGTTCGCTTGCATGAAAAAAATTTTGGCGTGTTTTAATTAATTTTAAATGTAATGATAAGATCACACTCCATTCGGATTGCAATTTGATGAGATTTTTATAGAAATTGCAAGCAAAATTCTGGGAACGTAAAAAAAATCTAGCGTTAAGGGTTAAAGCATCGCATTTTTAGCTCTTTTTCTTTTCATTTTAGTAGCAGAATGAGAAATGTAAAATAAATGTTATTATTCATGTCGAAATCATGTTCCGGATGAGGGGTGAAGCTCTGATGATAGCAGCCTTAAACTTCGACGTTTATATTCAAGTGGACGGACTCTTCATTAGGGTGTCCCAATCAAAACAAAAAAAAATATTAAACTTTGGTGTAATTGCATTTTAGTTGTTTTGTTTCCAAGCTTTTCGAAAAGCCTTACACTTTGCGTTTTACGTATTTCCCCAGAAAAACAAGAAAACATTCCCATCAATAACACCTTTATTCGAACATTTTCAGAAGTCTCGAAAACGAGGCTTCATACCGTCTAAGCTTTATATGAAAATTGGGAGAAATTATGCACTTTCAAAGGCCCTGAAGTCCGTCATAAATTTCTTTAAGAAATTAGCCTTATATTTCTACGGTTCCATAGCTATGTTCCAATATGTTCTCTAAAGGATTATCTCAAAATTAAAAATTCCAAAAAAAATATTTTTACTCAACATTTGCAATTCCATGCAACAACAGTCACAACACCAGGAAATATCAGCTCGCCTAATGCTCCAAGACTATCTTCAGATAGAGAGTTGGCTACTTGTATTTCATAAAATTGAAATTTCTTAATCGTTACTCCCTAATGTCCATGTGAAAGCTCTTTAATAATAACGATTGTACGAACCCAGCGGCTTGTGGTTTCTCCATGGGATACACGGTCGTATACTCAATCGAAAACAAAAAAGAAAATCACTTTGATAAGGTATACGACGGGGTGGCTTTTTGAAATACATAACATATTTGCCTCAGTAGTCAGGAATTTTTTTTTTTTTTTTACATGAGACAGAATCGCGTTGGATGAGGCTTTTTAAGCGCTAAAAACTTTCAAAACTATAGCCTAGAGGAACATTATAAACGTACAGCCCAAAGCTAAATATTCACGGAAAAAAAAATTTTATTTTTTGGGGGGGAGGCGGGAAAATGGCCTTCCTATTCTGAATACATAGGGAGCAGGAGTATCGTAACGTTGTAAGCATATACATATGAATATATTCTGAGTTTTATTGGTGATTAGGACACTTCTTTTCCACGTTAAAAAGTTTCTAGCGAAAAAATTTCAATCGAAAAAGCCTTAGAAACTAAATTCTAATTAAAGCGAGAAGTTCTAACTATTTGAAAGCCATTTTATCGAGCCACGAAAAGGCCCGATCAGAGAAATGTTGGGAGCTTTTTTCAAAGGACCCAGCTCTTCTAAAAAATGGAAAAATTCAAAGACTAATCGCTCGAAAAAAGATAAATTGCCGCTATCAAAATGGCAGATTTCAATAATAAAAAAAAATCTGATTTCAATTAAGCTTGAATGAGTGAGTGCAAGCTTCAATTATCTCCAATTTTAGCACAATTAACCTCGAGTATTTTTAATTTGTATAACGAAATTAGTTTTGTTATAATTGCGACGATTAAATGTGATCTGTGCTAGCGAGGGAAAATCATGTATGCAAAGTGACGTGAATGAAATTACTTAAGTAAAAGAATTAAGAGAATAAATTCGAACTGCTATTCTCTAAAGCGGGCTCATCAAAATATAATGCCTAGTGAAAGCATAGAGAGAGTACTTACTTAATTCCGTTCTGTAATTGACTTCACGTGCGCAAAATGGGCATGATTACTGCAGTTACTTTTTATGCCATCGCCGATGCGATTGCGAGTGCCAGTGCCACTGCCGAGTGCCGAGTGTCGAGTGTCTTGCTTCCACAATCCCGCATCATCAACCACAAATTAAATTCAAATTTCATACGCTAGTGAACGATGTTAAAATTTTTGCATACATTTGCACTTTTTCCTTCCTGCTTTGCCCGACCACCGTGGCGTCGTCTTTCCCGCCGATTTCCTTTCATTGTACGAAAAATGGAGAACGCTTCGTCGGTGCTTCCCCAACGTAAACCATATCGCTGTCAACCTTTACAACCTTATTATGTTTCACTTAAATAACTTAATTTTACTATACTCGAGCGCAGGAGAAATAGAATTTCAGTACGACGACTCGGCGAGTAATCAGCCCGCTCAGTCGCCCCGCTGGTATCCTCTTTAACTGCTGCATTGGGGAAAATTGCACTCATGAAATAAATTTCTTTCCACGCGCTATGTGTACGCAGTTTTGTTGCCAATTTTTCATTTTATCGTTTTTCATTTCGCATTCCCCTGCTCTCCTTCCACGCATCATAAAATTACAAAATTAAAATATTCCTTTTTCACTACCTTTTCGCCTCGTTTTCCCGCAGCCGCCACTCAACCGAAGATCCTGCAAAGGAGCAAATAACGAAAGCTAAAAAATTCGTACAAAAACAAAAATAAAATTATTTCGAAATGGAATTTTTTATTCTATTCCCTTTGCTTTTCTCTTTAAATGGTTCACGCTCTTCAGCTTCACAGTTAAAAATCACTTCATTTTTACGTCACCTCTGCATCTGGAGAGCAAGGTAAGCGATTGAAGCAAATCCGACCGTAAATTTTTTTAAATCACCTATGAAAAAACTATCCGTAATAACTTCTGGCCTTCGTTTTTTATATGCCCTTTCGAACGTTGACTTTGTCTTTCTCACTATCCCTCCCTCTTGCTCTCTCCCTCGCTCTCTCCCTCGCTCGCTCCTACGCTCGCTCCCTCGCTCTCTCCCTCACTCGCTCACTCTCAATCTCTCCCTCGCTCTCACCCTCGCAGTCTCCCTCACTCTCTCCCCCGCTTTCTCCCTCGCTCTCTCTCTCGCTCTCTTCCTCGCTCTCTTCCTCGCTCTCTCCTTCGCTCTCTCCCTTGCTCTCTTCCTCGCTCTTTCCCTCGCTCTCTCCCTCGCTCTCTCCCTCGCTCTTTCCCTCGCTCTTTCCCTCGTTCTCTCCCTCGCTCTCTCCTTCGCTCTCACCCTTGCTCTCTCCCTCGCTCTCTCCCTCGCTCTCTCCCTCGCTCTCTCCCTCGCTCTCTCCCTCGCTCTCTCCCTCGCTCTCTCCCTCGCTCTCTCCCTCGCTCTCTCCTTCGCTCTCTCCCTCGCTCTCTCCCTCGCTCTTTCCCTCGCTCTCTCCCTCGTTCTCTCCCTCGCTCTCTCCCTCGCTCTCTCCCTCGCTCTCTCCCTCGCTCTCTCTCTCGCTCTCTCCCTCGCTCTCTCCCTCGCTCTCACCCTTGCTCTCTCCCTCGCTTTCTCCCTCGCTCTCTCCCACTCTCTCTTCCACTCTCTCTCGCTCTCTCGCACAAGTTTCTCATTTCAAAAGCATATTTTTCATTTGGGTCCGGTGGCCTCTTTCTCCTCTTTCTGAATTTCAGAAATGTCATCAGACATGAAGCACCTCACAAATAGCTAAAACAACAAAGCTTAAAGCTTTAGTTTCGGCTTCAGCTTTTCCAAGAATAGAGTCAAAAGAGTTTTTCAGTCTTTCTTTTTTTCCTCCAAGCCTTTTACTTCAATCGAAATATGAAAATCACGTTTTTCATACCGACGGCTCGACGTGTACGACAACATTACTCCGGCATAACCACAAAAGAATCATTCATATGCAGAATATGAAAGCAACAGAAGCCGAAACTTTAATCAATATAAGTGCGGTATTTCCATGGCAAATATAAGACTGCCATATAAGGGTGTTATAAGCAGAGAAGACTCGCCCTTTAGATTAAGTTGACAATGCGGAATTCGAGTTTGGTAACCTAGTACCTTGAGCAAAAGACGTAAAATCATTTTTTCTAGACTGAAATTTTTTTTATTGGTATAAGACGACTTTTGGGCCACGCCCATTCGAAATTCTATGACAAGGAATGTTGACGAGCAATCAATTCTCTCATGGATGATGTTGTAAAAGGTTCTGTCTGCCAGGCCCAACTATTCAAATTCTGGATATAATAAAATTAAGAGAATCAAAGACAGAAAAATTCATTAAAATACCGTTTAAAAAAATCAAAGATAGCAGCTATTGGATCAGTTGCTAAGCTAAACTTTCCCGGTAAGCAAACTGTTAACGGAGAGAACGATAGAAGAGAACCGACATATAGACAGACCGACACACAGACATACCGACATACAGACAAACCGACAGACAGACAGACCGAAAGACCGACACTCAGGCAGACCGACAAACACAGACAGGCCGACACACAGACAGATCAACAGGCAGACCGACCGACAAACGGAGAGATGGAGAAGCCGATCATGCTGATCATTTCTACACAAATTTTTGTTTTTTTTTTGGCTCGTTTGCTCGTGGTCATTGTACTCGGATGCACAAACACAATATAGGATATTCAAGAAGTGCATCTCATATAAAAAAAG
Source organism: Chlorops oryzae (assembly GCA_020466095.1). Classification (NCBI taxonomy): domain Eukaryota; kingdom Metazoa; phylum Arthropoda; class Insecta; order Diptera; family Chloropidae; genus Chlorops; species Chlorops oryzae. The sequence goes on from CM035806.1 coordinate 39,221,992, forward strand.
AAGCACAAAAAGTGAAAAAGGAAACACTCAACTCATGCTTTCGCAGCTTCTAGCGAATCTAATGCGGAGCTACCTTCGCAAATTGTAAGAAGGGAGTTTTCGAGAAGCTTCAAAATGCAGTTGAATGTGTCTTTAATACATAAGCAGTACGGCTGCAAGAAGATTTGAGGGGTTAAGAAATGGAGTTGTTTTTTTTTTCGTTTTCTTTTTCTTTTTAACTGTGTTCACAATACATAGCGATTGTTTTTCTCGCTGGTGAAGCGAGGCTTTCAGACCTCGTTCACACATTTTCGATCCAATGCACTCTGCAAGCAAGCAATCCCGGCTGATGCATAACTTTGAAAGCGCGGGCTTCGTTCTCAATTCAACGATTTCAAATCTGTTTACATATTTACGTATTTGATAGATAAGCCGTTTGTTTTCTTTTATTCCAAAATCTGGCCCCGCGTCCCCCCTCTGCGCCACCAATTAAATGGCAGAGAAAATGCAAGTCTTTTTCACCGACAACCGAAGAGTCTAGAGACATTGGCAATCAACTTGATTTTCCGCCTTCTCTCACACCGAGAGCTCTTGTGCTAAATTTGTGCTCACCTTGACTTTCTCACTTTTGGCTAAACTTTGAATTTCATTCGATAGGAATTTTTTTTATTTGAGATTTGGAAGCATTTCGATGCGCGAATTCGGATTCGGATTCGATTTTGATTAGCTAAAATGTTGGTTCACGAAAATATTGTATGCGGGGGGGACGACAAAAGCTAATTTTCATGTCTTTCCGACAGATTTTGGCTTGAAAATTTTGGCGTCGATCTACTTTATTCACTTCCTTTGAATTTGATTTTATTTCGTCTCGTTTATTTATAGGTATCTATAAGTCTTTTGTATAAACAGGGTGTCAAGCAGGCGCGTAAGTAAATTTTTCGGGTTCTTTTTTTAATTTTTTTTTTTTTTTTTTTTTTGGCAATCTAAACAAGACAATATATTCTCATGTTCCTTTGTGAATCATCGCATTTTGTCAGGGGGATTTTACCCCAAAAATCAACCCACAAGCGCGCCGCTGACACCACGGTGTAAATTAAACAAAGGAATTTTTAAAGTAAATTTTTTTTTTAATGCTTTACAAAGAAGAAGCCACGCCAAAGATAGAAATGAGATTCTTAAGGGGAACTCTTAACGATGTGCTCTGAGATCTGCTTGTCAATCTTATGTTTTGATTTGTTTATATTACGACGTACAAATGTAGTTCTTTTGTGATATATTTGAAGCCAAAAAAAAAAAAAAAAAAAAAAAACAACGCAGTGAAAATATTTCAAATTTTCTATAAAAGCTGAAACAAAAAAATTCGCCAGATTCTTTCAAAAAACCGAACGCATTTTTTGAAAGTCATTTTATGGCAAAGGTAATTGTGATTGGCGTGACGTCAATGTCCTGTTCATACGTCTGTCTTGTGATAAATATGATCCCGATTACTTTTCAAAACTGTCAAATCGTGCAAACCATCGGCCCATCTCAGGTAGTAGTATAGATTTCATTAGTTTCTTGTGTCCACATTCCTCCGGCACAGTCAATAAACATGATCTCATCTCAAAGTGGCAAAAAATTAAGTACGCATCCGACAAAACGAAAACAAGACATCAAATATACATTTTAAATAATTTTATAAGCCTCCCGACACTGGGCAACACTTTGAAGTCTCTATATTAAATCAAATAGAGCCCAACGAGGGTAAAATGGCAGCATCAGAGTGGTCGTATTTTCTGCCCTCAAGACAGAAAATTGACTCATTGCCAAGAGCAAGGCAATCTTTCATTGAAAGAAAGCAAAGCGAAAAAAAGACTAGGCAGTAGCAATGGTTGTTTTTTCGCTCTTTTTCTAAAGCGACACTGACTCATTAGCAATTAATGAGCTAAAAGTCATTTTGCAACGGAACGGAATTAAGCAACTTCACAACCGCTCATCGAATATAGCTCCCGTTCGTCATGCCTTCGTTGCATACTTTACGGACTGTCTCAACGTTTTTGCATAGCCATGAAATGCCATTTGATTGTGCGGCCTTAAACCTCCGAGCGAAGTATTCGGGATATATCGCCACAATGGCTTGGAGTGTTGGGCAGATCCCTGAGATTGATCCGTGTCTGAGGAACACTCTGTTCGTGAAACTTGACTTCCGCAGAGAGAAACTGAACAGAACATCGCCGGGTGGTTAACAGATTCAAGTGACTGACTGGCTGGATTTTCTATTAAGTAAATTTTTTTTTTTTTTTTGTGATTGCCGGGAGTTAATATTGTTGTCGATGTAGCTGTTACTGTTTTAATTAGCGAATAATTGACATTAAATAAAATGCGGACAGGGACGAAAGGGAAAGTGCATTCGCTGCCTTTTGACGAACGTTCATTTCATTAATTAGCATTAAAAGTGAAGATAATAAAAAATTTAATTTCAATTATTTTCTACAGAGAGAGAGAGAGAGAGAGAGAGAGAGAGAGAGAGAGAGAGAGAGAGAGAGAGAGAGAGAGAGAGAGAGAGAGAGAGAGAGCTTATAAAAAGAAGTCGAAGCCAATTAAAAAAGCTTTTTCCTCAGGGGTTTCAAACTTCACGCAAAGTGAATTGAGATTGATAGAATTCTCAGGAATTCATTGAAAATTATTTCGATATTCCGATATGGTTGAACAAATATTTCTGCACTGCTATACTTTTCATTTAATCCATTCTTGCCCGATAACAACAACAAACATCATTGGTTTTGTGCCTTTCGAATAGCAGCCGGTAAGAATCAAATACAGTTTTTCATGTTTCGATGTGTACCAAATGCGCCTAATAGCCTACATAGAAATTGTAAGAAAACAAAAATTATATTATGAAAGTGCATTGAAAATTCGATCATTCCTTTTAGAAACCGTGCAGGGCATCGAACCAATTTTAAAGTATTTTAATGTTAGCTTTTTAATAAGCACAACTGGTTGATTAATCGACTTCATTCCTTGGCTTCAACTCACTATTTTAACGTGGCGATGTCCCACAGTGTCGCGAGTGCTGCCAAAAATGCCAAAAATCAAGGTTTGAATTGTTAAAAATAAGTTTTGGGACCCGGTTAACAATACCTCCATTAAGAAAAAGCAAAACCAAAAATCTTCTTATCTAATGCCATTTAAGCCTAGCACGCCCTCAAAGTTGCACTTCCAATCACTTGTTTAATTCTAAATTAAATTTGTCTTTGAATCGCAATTTTGTAAGATGCGTTTTTTTGGTTACATTGTAGTACGACCTTTATGATTTATATGTCATATTAAAACATGACATTTCTATTTTCTGGCAACTTTGTTCCTTTTTGGACATCTTGAGCCCATATGTGAAACGCCGTCGCTTTTAAAGTACAACTTCAGAGAAGGGATTTTGGAAAAAAAAAAAATATATGAAAGGCAATTAAAAAAAAAACACGAAAAAACACTTTTTTTGTTTTTTGATATATCATAATGGCAAGTATGTACTAACTTTTAAAACAAAAGTCAGCTGCATTGGCCTACAATGTTGAAAGTTATGTTTGTTTTTGTAGCGAGAGTAGGAATTAAAATTGGTGAAATTTTTGACGTGTGGATTTTAAAAAGAAACGTTTCGCAACCAACTTCGTGTGATTTTGAAGATAATTAAAATTTTTAATTTTTCAAATTTATTTCTAGTATCTATATAAATACCTTCAATTGTTATTTGGAGGTGGACATTTGAGTGGGCAGATTTTATAATATTTTATAAGCTTTTTGCATTGATCATGCAATCGATGTAAAGGATTGGTACGTCTAAGAGGTAGGCGAGGGAGTTTAAAACATGGTGGACATTAAAGATGGAGCGAAGGGAAAATTTCAGGATTTTAAGCATCGCTGCATGAAGGAGTCAGGCAAAACATAGTTTCGAACGTATAAATTTTATCTGAACTTTTCGTTTGAATTTCGGTGTTTTTGTTATGGTGCATTTCTTGTTTTCCAATGATTGGACTAATTTTTTTTTTTATTTTGTGGACAATATGTGTTTTAATTTTTCAACAAGTACCACATTTATCAATTCCTGCAAACTTTTTCATACAAATTGCAGGGCACTTCCTAATTGATCTTTTTGCCAGCTTTGTGTGAGCGTGGCCGAAAAACTGGGCGTGGCAACCCACTTTTTCTATATTTTTCTAGTATTTGTGGTCAAAAGGAATCCATGTGCTGAATTTCAAATTTCTAGCTCAAAAGATGCAAATTTTGGAGTTTCAGTTACAAGGGGGGATGGGTGGCGGGGTGGTTGTATGTTGCTAATTTTTTAAACATTTCTTAATCTTTTCAAAAGTAATGTCCGTGCCAAATTTCATTGCTCTAGGGCAACTCCTTCTATTTTTGGCCAAAGAATGTATGAAGACGCGACACTGTGTGTCCTAGTCAGTAGTCAGTTGTCCGTTCCTGCATGACCTTGTAACTAAATAATATCTGGCTACTTTTTGGTTGACTTGAAGTCAGAAAACGAAATCACTGAATTAAGTTGGTTACAAAATTTTCAATTAAAAAGCGACTTTCATTAAAATTATTGAAAAATTTGTTTTTTGTTTGTTTTTTTTTCAACCAATTTGTTTTTTAAACCTTTCATCTTGTGAGATTTTTTTTGGAAAAAAAAAAAATTTAAACATTTAAAAAATAAAAATGAATTTAGAAATGTTTTTCAAACTGTTTTTCAAGCGATGGCATGAGAAAGAAATCCATAGACTATTTTGGCTGACGTACGTTTCGAACTGCCGTCTGGGGTCTCATCAGAGCAATTTTTACGGATTGGTTGACTATTGAGTAAAGTTTCGTTTTTCGTATTAAACTACCTTTGACTGCAATTCCTACCATTGAATTATAGCATCAGTAATATATTATTTTCGTATCTAGTTTGGTTGATGTCTGCATGACTTTTTAAACGATTTCTAGTGATAAAAGTCCTGCTGGGAAGTTATTCCAAGAGTTTTCAGCACTTGCATTTTCTAAGCAACTGAAATTCTGACGAATGACGTCGAAGTTCGAACTTCGGATGAAAGCACACACGAATGAAGGCAAATGCCAGAAAGTTTAATTTCCCATGCAGAAAACAAACAACACTTGAAATGCGTTTTGTCAATAGAAATTGTGGCACATGCCGACATCACGAGCCATTTGGCAAATACAGTCACTGAAATGCAAACAAAATTGGGCGAAATTAGATAGTCGCATATGAACATGTGCAATTAAAATGCATATATGCACAGCAAAATGTAAATGCGTGGTGAGTTGTGTTGATGTGGGTGTGGGTGTGGGTGTGGGTGTGGGGGAAGTGAGCGCAATTAAGTAATAAAAGCAATTTACCAGCGAAATGTATGCAACTAATGTACTTCCTCAACCGAATCGTTTTGAATGACGCACAGCAAATACATACAAGTACATAGGCATTTAGGCGTGAAGGGACTTGATTAAAATGTTGCGAAAACAATTTATAACTTCGCATGGAGTTCGTTATGAAGTCTGACTGCACACGCTTTTACATACGCGTACACAGCATGTTAATATCCAGCAAACATTTTTGGAGTGATCATATTTATGAGTCCGAAGTTTTTATAAAATATGAAGTCTTTAGGACTCACAATGGTTATTAGGATAGTTAACAAGCTCTGCTGATTGAAAATTCTTTGAAGACACTCTGTGTGCATTTGTGCGCACGTGTGTAACACCCAGAACCAGTCGAGATAGACCATACAAAATATATATAGAAATGATCAGCGTCATTAGGAAATTCGATTTAGACATGTCCGTCTATCTGTCCATTTGCAGTTTTCTTATCGAAGGCGTTGAGCTATCGCATACGAAATTCGGTATGCGTGCTCACGGGGACATGAGTAAGAACAAGTTCGAGAATATTGTGGACCCGATCGGACAATTTTTAGGGCTACCTCCACTGCTAGGGTCTATCACAAAAATCGCAAAACGACCAAAAAAACGGACTTTTTCCAAATATTTCAATGTAAGCAATTTACCCCCTTATTCATAATCAAATTTTAAATTTTGTATCATTGTTTAAATTGAATTTTTGTATGGAAATTTTACATTTAAACAAAAGCGGTACTCACAAAGGCGTGTTAAAAACGTTGGAAAGTCGGAAAATCGGAACACTGCGACTTCTTAGAAAACTTTTAAACTTTTTTTGTATCTTGCACAACTTTTTAAGCCGTTAAAATTTTCAGATTTTCCGACTTTCCTATTTTCCGACGCCTTTGTGAATATCCCTAATGTTTTAAATTTAAAATTTGATCATGAATAAGGCGGTTAGAATTTGAGGGTATATTCGTGCCTCCGATTAGAATTTAGAAAATTTAGAAAAGGGGGCGTGGCAATTGGGAGGTTTTCATAAGAAAACCGAACAAAAGTCGGTAGACGGGACCTCATATGGCCTTAAAATATCTCTAGAGTATTCTTTCTTGATGGTCCTGCTTTTGGGCGTGTCTTGAAAATTGTTAAAAAAATGTGTGTCTGTGTCGCGTATTAAATTGTTAAGCTCGCCTGACTATAACACCATTACCTGTTTATTTATAATTTTAATTTTTTTATATTTTGTATTTAAAAAAAAAATTTTTTTTAATTTTTAAATTTTTTATTTTATTTAAAAAAAATTTTTTTTTTTGTATTTGATCGTTTACCAAAACCCCCTAGAAATGTTTAAAAGAGGTTTTTTTTTTTAGTAATTTTGCTATAAAAACAAGTCAAAACCGATTATTTCCATATCAAAAACACGTACGGTCTACAATGCAGTATGGGGCATTGATGTGTGCTACAAAAGAAAAGGCACCTTCATCTTCAAAGCCATCATTGAACAATTTTTCTAGCATCATCATCGATTTAATAAGTTCTTTGAGGACAACGCGATGGAAGCCGAAAGAGTTCAATAATCGCAATTTTCCGATAAACGAATAATAGAAAATTTATATAAGTACATATATTGTAGTATATAAATAAATAAGTCAAGAGAGAGAGAGAGAGAGAGAGAGAGAGAGAGGGATAATTGCGAAGAGAGTTTGAAAATCATATGAAAGGAGCAATATTTTCCAAACATTGATTTACCAACTGCTTCGGCCTCTAGAGAGTGCAATATGAATATTTATTTTGAAAAGAATTTTTTCGAGATTTTCGCTTTTGCCCCAACATTTTTACTTCCGTTCTGTGCTTCATGAATAAATAACGCACTTCACGAAAAAAATTAAAAAAAAAAAATCCATTTCACGGAAGAGCATCAATCGGTCTTGATAGCGTGACGCGATTCCTTCGTTGGGGTCCTTAAAAACACCTTGCACCATCTGCTTGCTTGACGAAGTGGCGAACGGACTGCCAGACGTGCATGCAGGCAAGCAGCTTTCTTCATTCCGCGATTATTTCATTCACTCATTCAATTCTTGGCTCACTAAATCAATATTGCCGACGTCAATGAATTTCGACTCAGCACAGCTCAGCTCAGCTCATCTCGAGTCAGTCCAACTCGCCTCAACTTCACTCGACGTGAATCGTTTCGACTCGACTCGACTCGACTCGCTCGGCTCTGTTCCATTCGACCTGGCACGAACATAAGTAATGTGAATTATGCGTCCTGGATGCTGATCCTTGTAAATCGCGTTAAGCTGCATTTAATAAATGCTCATACGAGCTGAAGCAACACGGCACGGCTGGATTTTCCGACGCTATCTTCCGCACCGGTGCCGAAGAACTTTAAGCAGGAACTCCATGCTTGCTAAATTCAAATTTTTAGCTCGACGACAACGAAACGGGAAGGGTAAGAGGAAGATGAAGATGAAGAGGAATTTTCGCCGCTAAGTAAATTTCGCGAACGAAAAATTGAATTTCATAAAAGATAAAGTGCAATGCGTTGCCTCAATTGAATTGCGATTTCCTTTATCAAAACTCGATTGCACGATTTTACACAAGAAAAGTGTTCGACTTCCATGGATGTCTCAGCAGTAATGTTGATATGTTTGGTATCCTTCCTAGCAGAACTCCTGGATTCATTCGCTTCCACATTTTTATAAAATATTAAACTAGACTCGAAATTCATTCTGTATCCCGAGGCGGCCTATACATATTGCGTTTGTGCGTCCGAGTTCAGCGCCAAAACCAGTATGTATTTATGTGTAGGGTTCGATCGATTCTGCTACTCTAACTTCTTTCGTGGTTCGTAGCTCTCTTACAACACATTAAGGGTAATTCATAAATAATGTATGTATGTAAGTATATATGTGTATGCGTGTATCTATTTGTTATTGTTCGAAAGTCGCTTTTTGTCGAACTAAATTAATGGCGCAGCAATCTCGAACTCAATTAAGCAAAGTGAAATAAATAATTACATCAAATTTTATGCAATTTGAAACAAAGTTAAGCCAACAAGGAGATATGCATCTGATCACTTTGCGACAATTTAAAACGAATTTGTGTCGTTGGCAGCGTCACAAATCGATAGCCATTAATAAACTCTGAAACAAATAAGGGTCTTTAAGCATTTGTCGCCGATGGAATAAGATAGATAAGTGGGCAGAGGTTGAGAACTCACATCGGCGGGCTGGCTGCACACATTCGCAAGTGCATGGATGGTGGATGGTGAATGGGCGCAAGAGTGCCGACGAGTAAATGAATTGCCAGTGATTGCCAATAGTTTTCATAATTTGGCCAATTAAATCGATTCGTATCGCTTCGATTCGAACTGCATAAATTAATGTAAACACGAGTATTGCCATTTCGCATAATGCTGCAATTAGATGAAGCATTTCAGATTGGAATGCAACGCTTGATATCGCAATCTGCATATTTGCAGAAACCCATTCGAACTTGATGCACATTTGGGCACGTTTTGCTGCGGCAAACAGATTTTCAAAATGACGTAAATGTGGTGACCAGCCGAATTGAAATAACGTTGTTTTTTTTTTTTTTTTTTTTTTTTTTCTTTAGAGATTTTCGTCATTTCTCGAAACGAAAATTTTTGCTCTTCGAACGCCCTTGAAATTTCATTTAATTTCATTTCAATAATAATTTGTTACTTTTATGATCACGGATGGTCACTGTATTTATTCTTATTCCTTCAATGAGACGCCATCATGTAAAAATATGACTGGCCCGGTATGAATGTGAATATTGAAGAACATTTTCTTTATGCATGATTAATCTGTGTGGGAACTCTGAGCACACATAGAGCATCTCGTGCATTTCGATTTTATGGACCCCTAATTGATCTAAAAGCTTTTCGCTCGATGCTGCTAATTTATCGTGCTTTTGAACAGAGAAAGCGTGGTTGAAATTCCTATCGATTCATTTTCGAAAATTTTCAAATTTTTTTAAAACATAAGCAAGTCAGTTTGCGTTGAAAATATTTCTCTTTGGCTTCTCAACATAGCTGGATCGAGGAATTTTTTCTCCGGACCTTTTCACAATAGCGTTTAATAAAACTGTGATCGATCAATCAGGACCAGATCCAGTTTTTTGCCGCCCCTACGATGGCACTTATGGTGTACACTGTACAGCTTTCGTATATCTATGTGAAATTCCCGCCCCTCACAATAACGCTCCTGGCATTCTCCTGATTTTCCACCCCTAAAATCAGGGGCTTGCGAAGAAAAATTTCCTTGAGTAGCGCTTTTTTGTTCTCACTTGCTTAAGTCGCTAGGATTATTGACCAATCAAAGAAAGTTAAGACTGATCATGTGAACATTTTTTAGTTACTGCAAAAATAATTTTAAAAATTGGAAAAATTTTTCATCATATGGTCAAATGCACGAGAAAGTAAACCAGAGGATTTTTTTTTTTAATATTGCGTGAAACAGTTTTAAATACGAAAGATTATTTCGTATAGCTTTGGGCAATGCGAAATTAAAAGGAGTTAAAATTATTTTTGGGTGACATTTATATACAGTCGTACCTGTACCTTGGTCGCGAATGGATGGCAAAAAAAAACAAGTAAGGGTGTTATAGTCAGGCGAGCCTGACAATAGAATACCCGACACAGACTCACATGTTCAAATAATTTTTAATATCAAGAGGTGTTTAAGAACATAAGGAGCCCCATATACCGACTTTTGATAGATTTCTTTATGAAAACTGCCCCTTTGCCACGCCCACTTTTCCAATTTTTGTTGAACTATAATCGGAGGCTTAAATATACGCTCAAATTTTAAGTTTCACTAAAATATTTCGAAAAAATCCGATTTTGAAGCAGTCTTGGGATTTTTGTGACAGACCCTAGTAATGGAGGTCCCCTTAAAAATGGACCGATCAAGGAAATTTTTTGGAAAGATGTTTTAGGCTACAAAGGAAGCATAAGTGCCAAATTTCGTTCAAGTCCCATTCGAATTTCGGGTGTAGGAGCCAATTTTCGAAAACCGCCCTTCTGCCACGCCCACTTTTACAATTTTTGGAAATAATATTACTGGCCTTTAAATATGATCAAATATCAAATTTCATCAAAATATTATATGTTGAAATACTTCGATTTTAGAGCAGTTTTTGTAATTTTCGTAACAGACCCTAGCACTGGAGGTACCCCTAAAAATGGTCCGATCGGGTCCTTGTTCTTAGTCTTGTGCCTGTGAGTACGCATATCAAATTTCATCAAGATAGCTCAACTCCTTCGATAAGAAAACTGTATACAAACAGACAGACAGACGGACATGGCTAAATCGAATCTCCTGGTGACGCTGATTATTTCCATATATATTTTGTATGGTCTATCTCGACTGGTTCTGGGTGTTACACACAACCACACAAACGCAATATATCCTCGACACAGAGTGTGTCGGGTATAAAAAATAAGTCCCCGATCGGTAGTCGTTTGGTAGGGGCGTATCGTCCTTGAAGTCCTGTAAAAATGGAAAAAAAAAACATGAAGATCTTTATAACTGTCCCAGAGTCGCTCGTAGAGGTATAAAATGTGTCGGGTATAAAATTTCTCCCGCGATAATGGTTTATCATAGAAAATAAACTGTAATGATGTTCGAAAGCCAAACGTATGGGCTTTTAGGGAAAAATAAATTGTTGGTTAAATTTTGATCCGTTGATGGAAAAATAAACGGTCAAAGTCAAAACTTCTGAAAAAAATTTTTTCTGTGGTAGCCATTTTGGTTTAACACATGATTTGCTAACTTTTTTCGGAATTTGCGGTAAATTTTCTTTAAAACAGTATCACATATGTCATATGTCATATATATAGATATATATATGTATATATATATCATTAAGCTGTGATTTGTTTTGTACCTTAGTAGATTAAAAAGTTCCTATGTATTCAGAACGAATTCTTTATTTTTTCTCTTTTTTTCCGGAGTGGGTTATATAACGTTAGTCTCAACGTATCTACCACCAAAGAAAGTATTCATTTTTTTCTCATTTTTGAAATACTTACTTATTTTTAGTTTTAATTTGTCTGTTTAAATGACTTTTGCTCATCAATTATTTTTCAATTCGCACGTGTAGCGTGGCAGTGATTTTCATGTAGCGTGGAAATGCTCAGATTTATGGTCATATGTCCTAGTAAAATGATTTTTTGGTTACACCAAAGGGTTGTGCCTTTGATTTGATCCTTCATGTATAATATATATAAGGTAAAACGATATGGATCGCGTAGATTCGCACAGTTTTGAGAAAATGTGCATCAGCCTCTGGACACACTTCCAAAATCTTGTATCGTGGCAGTGCAATGAAATCGGTCATAACTTTAAAATTATAAAACTTACGAAGAACTTTCAATGTACATAAAAAATCCTATGGTAGTCTTCAAGATATTTGTTAAAATATTTCCATTTCTAATATACAGTTTCAAAGATATGAGCTGAAACATCGTACGAATGTAGCGTGGCAGTGAAAAAAATTGACCACATGTAACATATGTATATCATATCGGAGAATTTCTTCCACTTATGAAAACCTTGCAGTGAAAATAAAAACTGCTTGTGAAAATCTTGCAAAAATTATATAGAAATCTTCTAGAACTTATTTAAAAACAAGCAAGAAATCATCCGGAATTTGCCCACAAAATCCCTACAGCCCAAAAAAAGCTACTTCCGTCAGAAATCTTCCAGAAATAAGCCAGAAATCCACTAGAAATTATTTTTTCTCTCTACCTCTCACTCGCCCTCACTCTATCTCACTCTATCTCACTCTATCTCACTCTATCTCACTCTATCTCACTCTCCCACTCTCTCTCCAAGTAAAGGGAGTTACGATACTCACCGAGTACTTTCAGAAACTGCAATAAAAATTGGGTTTCCATTTTACATTTTGGAACGCGAAGGCTTACTAAAACCCAGAAAAATTTCAAGTAATAAAAAGAAGAACAAGGGTGTTATAGTCGGGCGGGCCCGATAATAAAATACCCGACACAGACACACATGTTTAAATAATTTTTAAGCCACGCCAAAAAAAACAGGACCACTAAGAAAGAATATTCCACGTTTTTAAGGCCATTAGGGGCCCCATATACCGACTATTGTTTAATTTCTTTATGAAAACCGCCCCTTTGCCACGCCCATTTTCCCCAATTTTTTTGAATTCTAATCGGAGGCTTAAATATACGCTCAAATTCTAAGCTTCTTGGAAATATTTCGAAAAAGTCAGATTTTGAGGATCGTGTCCATTCTCGAACTTAATCTTACTCATGTCCCCGTGAGCACGCATACCAAATTTAGTCAAGATTGTAGCTCAACTCCTTCGATAAGAAAACTGTATACAACAGACAGACAGACAGACGGACGGACATGTCTAAATCGAATCTCCTGGTGACGCTGATTATTTCTATATATATTTTGTATGGTCTATCTCGACTGGTTCTGGGTGTTACACACAACCACACAAACGCAATGTACCCTCGACACAGAGTGTGTCGGATATATAATAAAAATATACATACCTAGAATAATAGAAATAGGATTATATTCCATGGGATCTGATGTTCTTTCTTTTTCTTTCAGTCCTAGAACCAGCGTTTCCATATCGTGATGTCACCATAAAGCGTGGTGTTGATGCATATCAGTTATATGATATAATCGGCGAGATCGGCAGGTGAGTGCAATGCGCCTTGTTGAACCGAAAGCAGAACACACTTTATTTATGCATATGTACCTATGTATATTTTGGTATATATTCTACAGAGGGAAATTCGGTACGGTCTACAAATGTCAAGAGAAGTCCACAGGATTAAAGTTGGCGGCAAAATTTGTGCCCATACCGAAGCGCGAGGACAAGCGCAATGTAGAGCGTGAGGTCGAAATTATGAATTCATTACAGCATCATCTCATTACACAACTGTATGCGGCGTACGAATATCAGAAAATGATGTGTGTCGTCCTCGAATTGTAAGCATCGCACGTTCCTTTTTCCCTTTTCCTTCTTCGCACTGTTTTTGTTCTTTAGATTCTTGTAGTTCGTCATTTTTCCCCCTTTTTTCTTCCTATTCACTTTAATTTGTGTCCTAAAATTCTCGTCGCTTTGTGTATGGAGAGGAAACGTACCATACCAAGCCATTCTTGATCAAACATATACACGAAATGCATAACAACACACTGCACAAGGACTTGAGACTCCAACTTGTGCCACCAGTTGTGCCAGTGCAAAATTATGTGTCTGATTTCCTCGAATTTTCGTTTGCATAGCACGCATGAATGCCACACAACTTTTTGTGTAAGTTTTCCTTAGTTTCCCTCCATTCGAATATTCCTCGGTTTTTCTAGAAAAGTTTTCATCTTCGCATCTGCATTTTCCAGTTAACAATGAAAAGAGACACACGCAAGTACAGACATTAGCGTTGCCAGACGTCCAGAATTTTGCGGGACGTCCCGTTTTTAAGCCATCATTTAATATGATCAGATCTAATTCAAAATGTACACATACACACACATATAATGGAGAAGTAAGACAAATTTTTATCATTTATGCCGGTTAAAAGTTAAAATCCCTTTAAGACATGAAAAAATCTGGCAGCCCTTAAATACGCACACACACGCGCACACAAAACTGTGCTTGAAGTGTTTTATTAAACAGATTTTAATGATTTCTTGTTGATTTTTGTGAATCCAAAAAAGTTATTTGTGCACTTTTTTACAGAGCTTCCATGCCATCCTACTTTCAAACATACAATATGATAGTAAGTAAAATGCTCGGAATCAGAAGCGTACGTAAAAAATTTTATTTGACCGACCGGTTTTAGGCATAAAACTTTAAAAACTTTAAATCAAGACATTTTTCTCGTATTCTTTTCTAATTCCTCACATTTCGGAAGAGGATTTGAAGCCCCAAAACGACCCGCTGAGTGCACCACTGCGCGGAATAACCGCTAAGGGAAAAATATATATGAATGATGGTATTCCATTGTGTATTCTTAAAAGAGTGAAATCAGTTTATGAAGAATTCAAATTTCGGGTAATTGATCACAATTGAAATCAAAGTCAAGAGCTCATTTGAGGCTGACTATCAATAACTGTCGACAGCAAGAACGAAAAACAGCTTTCCCTCTTCATTCCTTCTATTTGAAGAGAAAGAATTTCTTCTTTTTTTCCTGATTACCTGGATTCAATGGCGTTCTCAGAAGAATTTATTCTGGGGTGCTTTGATTATTAAACTAACAACACCCCTCCCTCTTCGACCTTCTTGACATGACTTGAATTCGAAGTTAAAAAATAACCAATCATGGCCGGGTGAAGTTAAATCTGAAATACAACCCTTCGAAAAATAGTTCAAAACAATCCAGGGAAAAATTAAACAGTTCAACAGCCTATATATGCATAAGTAGGCCTCTCCTTTCATCGATTCAATTGGCTTTACATACAATATTAAGGAAGACTGCAGGCGATTATCTGATTTTCGTGCTCTGAACCTTTCTTTCTTTCGAAGGTCTTTCGGAGCATACAGTTCTAATAGTAAATTTCTTGTAAATACCACTTCTCGAAATGCTTTTTTCCTTCACTTGGTCGGTCCTTGAAAATGCTTTTAATTTATATATCGATATTGAACAAAACTAAACTGGAAAATCGAAAAACTTTCCGAGAAACAATTTATCGAAAAATTGAGTGAAATAATTTTTATGTTTTTTTTTTTTAGTTATTGGCAAATGTTTTCCGATTCAGCAATGTTTGGTCAAATTTGCTTCATTTTCAGTTAGAATTGCACAAATTTTTATTTATTTTTTTTTGCTTATTTTTGCCCCTTTAACGCATAAGGGACAAATCTGTGCGCATATAATTTCAACAATTTGTATGAGTGTTTTAAATATTAAATGCTACTATTTCGGCTTTGTTGAAAATTAATTTAGAAAAGCAATCATTTTTCCCCCAAGAATTGAAGGTGGTGAGCTCTTCGATCGGGTCGTTGATGATGAGTTCATTTTGACGGAGCGCGTCTGTGTTGTTTTTGTGCGACAGCTTTGCGAGGCAATGGAATTCATACATCGGAACAATATTCTGCACCTGGATTTGAAGCCGGAAAATGTTCTCTGCCTAACACAAGAAGGAAATCGTATAAAGCTTATTGATTTCGGTTTGGCACGAAAATTCGATCCGAACAAACGACTTCAGGTGAGCAAGGATGATTTTGAAAAAATTCAAAACATTTAAAGAGTAAGCTATAAACATAAGTATGCATATTTCGTCTCAAGTTGCGCGACATCATCAGGGAATCTACATAAAAATACCTATCATCAGACATAAAATGTTAAAAATTGTAGCTTTAAACAATGAGAACGCAGAGAATCGGAAGACTCTCTCGCCCTATCTTTCTCTCCTCCTCTCTTTCTCTCACCCTGTACCACCATCACTCACACTCTTTCACTCTCTCTCCTACTCTCTCTCACTCTTTCTCTTCCCCACTCTTCCCCACTCTTCCCCACTCTTCCCCTCTCTTCCCCTCTCTTCCTCTCTCTTCCTCTCTCTTCCTCTCTCCCTCTCTCTCCCTCTCTCTCCCTCTCTCTCCCTCTCTCTTCCTCTCTCTTCCTCTCTCTTCCTCTCTCTTCCTCTCTCTCTCTCTTTCTCTCGCTCTCCTCTCTCTCTCTCTCGCTCTCTCTCTCTCTCTCTCTCTCTCTGCTCTCTCTCTCGCTCTCTCTCTCTCGCTCTCTCTCTCGCTCTCTCTCTCTCTGTCTTCTTCTATCACTCTTCTTCTATCACTCTCCTTCTATCACTTTCTATCACTCTCCTTCTATTTCCCCCCCACTCGCTATGTTCTAACCCTCTATCACACTCTCACTTTCCCCCGCCCCCTATCTCTCCTTCTACCTATCCCTCTCTCTCCTACCCCCAGACTCTCCTTTTTATACCCGACACTCTGTGTCGAGGGTATATTGCGTTTGTGTAGTTGTGTGTAACACCCAGAACCAGTCGATATGGACTATACAAAATATGGGCATTTCCACAGAAAAGTCTACCGGAAATGAAAATGCCCCAGTTCCTTAAAACAATTTTTGGGTATGTACTATCATAGTAACACATCTGAATTCCACTATTTAAGAAGATTGGTGGTTATAGTCAGCCCTCATTTCTGTAAAACATAGGTAAAGGCTTATTTTGTTGTATTTGTATTTCTTAAATTACCTTTAAAAGTGCTTTATCTTTGAAATTTGGGCCATTTTAGTAACCTAATCAATGGAAGTTATCGTCCTTAATAATTCCATTCAGAAGAATCAACAAAAACAACAACAACAAAAATTCTTTAACGAATAAGTTGATAATTATCTTCTAATTACGCAAGCTCAATTAAATATTGTTTTTGATAAAATTTATTATTGGCCCTTCTATTTATAATACCAGAATTTATGAATTAAAAGGAAAAAAGGTTAAAATAAAAGACTTTTTTCATGACTAAAACCCTTTTGAAATTTTAGTAACGTAACGCCAGGTAACGTAACGCCAGGTAATTAAGGCCAATAAAAAACGAACGACAAACGATTTTACAATTTTAAAACTTGGAAAATGAACTCTTATATTTTCCAATCTTATTGCTATAAGTTTAATACGAAAAGTTTTGCGAAATTAGCAGAGTTTTGCAATCTTGTAATCTAAGTCAAAAACCCACTTCTGTTTTTCGTAACGTAACGCTAGGACACTTTTTTGCTTCAATACTCAAATCCTTATGGTCTATTGGTCTAATTTTTTTACTGAACATAGTGCTACTTTATTAGTATGCAAATATTTAAAAACTTTTTTTAAATTTGCAATTCTTCATTTAAAAAAAATTGTGTTTTTCGTTCGAATGTTACGTCACGTCAAAATGGAAATGCCCATATATATAAAAATGATCAGCGTCAACAGGAGATTCGATTTAGCCATGTCTGTCTGTCTGTCTGTTTGTATACAGTTTTCTTATCGAAGGAGTTGAGCTATCTTGATGAAATTTGATATGCGTACTCACGGCGACATGAGTAAGAACAAGTTCGAGAATGGACCCGATCGGACCATTTTTAGGGGTACCTCCAGTACTAGGGTCTGTTACGAAAATCACAAAAACTGCTCTAAAATCGAAGTTTTTCAACATATTTTGATGAAATTTGATATTTGAACATGTTTCAAGGCAAGTAATACGATTTCCAAAAATTTTAAAAGTGGGCGTGGCAGAAGGGCGTTTTTTGAAAAATGTCCCCTACACCCGAAATTCAAATGGGACTTGAACGAAATTTGGCACTTATGATTTCTTTGTAGCCATAAACATCCTCCCAAAAAATTTCCTTGGTCGGTCCTTTATTAAAGGTACCTCCAGTACTAGGGTCTAACACAAAAATCCCAAAACTGCCTCAAAATCGGAATTTTTTGAATTATTTCAATGAAACTTAGAATTTGAGCGTATATTTAAGCCTCCGATTAGAATTACAAAAAAAATGGAAAAGTGGGAGTGTCAAAGGGCGGTTTTCATAAAGAAATTTAACAAAAGTCGGTATATGGGGCCCCTAATGGCCTATAAAACCTCTTGAATATTCTTACTTAGTGGTCCTGTTTTTTGGGCGTTGTTCAAAAATTATTTAAACATGTGTGTCTGTGTCGGGTATTTTATTGTCAGCCTCGCCTGACTAAAACACCCTTACTTGTTTTCTCTTTCAATCGCTCTCTCTCACTCTCTCTACAAGCCTATATATTTCTATATGATGCATTCTTATTATGACGCGCAAATGTAGCCGAAATATTGTACAATAAAATTAAAGAGCCTACATACATACTATAACCTTTGCTTTCAATTGATATTTAAATAATATTTTCAACCGTGCACCGGAGATATGCACACCGGAACCTCCAGCTCAATAGTCTGGATCTCATTGATTTTTTCATAAATCCTTTTCTTTTTTTCAAATAGTAGTTAGAAAAACAAATGTTAAAGGATCAATGACGTGAATGACCCTTATTAAATTCTGAACGTTTCTTTTATTTGTTTTTCGTTTTTTGTTTTTTGTAGATACTTTTTGGTACACCAGAATTCGTTGCACCGGAAGTCGTAAATTTCGATTGCATATCCTACGGCACGGACATGTGGAGTGTTGGTGTGATATGCTATGTGCTGTAAGTTCGAACAGAAAGCTCTGGTGAGAAATGTCTTTAAAAGGATTTAATTTCACTGCAGAATCTCTGGTCTGTCACCGTTCATGGGTGAAACCGATATAGAAACCATGGCGAATGTCACCATCGCAAAGTACGACTTCGAAGACGAAGCGTTCAGCAATGTGTCGTCTGAATGTTTAGATTTCATCGGAAAACTATTAGTCAAAGACTTAAGGTGAGTAAATGTCAGAATGAATTTGTGTGTTTGTGCGTATTGCCATTTGCTGAAATCGTAAATCACAAGCGAAAATGAATGAAATTCCCCACAGTGTACGCATGACAGCTGCACAATGTCTTAAGCATAAATGGCTGCAGCCCAGACCCAAAGCACCGCCCTTACTAACTCAGAAGTCTTTAAATGCGCTAGCGCCGAAACTTACGGCATCAACACCTTCGCCGATACCACCGAACAGCGACGACGACGACTTCCCCGAGGTGAACGAATACGACAATGTTGAGGCCGAGGCTGAAGTTGGGCTGGAGGACGAGGACGAGGATGAGGACGTCGCCGGAGGATTTCACGTGAGTGAAAGAAAATATAAGCACGCAACCCCCCACGTTCAATTTAATTTAATTTCCAAAATTTTTAATATTTTTGTAGATAGGTACTCGTGGTTAGGTTTTAAATTTTTTAATCAACTCACGAGAAAGGAGGAGATCCATCCGTGAGAAAAGTAGCACAACTCTCGTTGTATTTCATTTATCGTTTAATTGCAATCATTTTGCCATATGCCGTCGTTTCATTTGCTTTAATTAGCAAATCTTCTTAGCTCGAATTTAAAAGGCGTACGATATAATGACTCCATGTACTCGAATTCTGTCGCTCCCGGTCGCTCTCCTTCTGCAACCCCTTCCCCTTCCCCCTCTCGCTCTCGCTCACGGCATCACTCTTGCTTTCGTTTTTGCTCTCGCTCCCACAGTTATCGCACAACCGTCTCACCACAATGTTATGTTTAGCAACGTAATTTAATTTCCAAGTGAAATCACTTCACAATTTTGGCTGCTAATCTTGTCTAACAATTGAATGGGTGTACCTACACTTAATAAGACTTGTAATCCAGTGTAATGCGATTCGCGCAGGAATGCGAAATTTAATTAATAAGCAGGATTTTCACATTGTAAATTTCCAATTGAAAT
>CM035806.1:39246697-39374197 GCA_020466095.1 Chlorops oryzae
CCTTCTTGATTAATGAGCTTATGAGGTTCTCGAGGCAAATACACGTTTAAAGGAAGACCCCTATTAAAGGGAGCTTGGAAAAATATATTTTCAACAAACATTTTGAATGGACGGAGCTGTTGTTTCGTGCGTTTGCATTGCCTACTGAGTGAAGTTGCTCATTTACACAGATGCTGTGTATGAAAGACATTTAAAAAAAGCAACAAGAAGCGTCAATGCGCATAGCAAATCCCGTCTATGCGAAAGAGTATTGCGCTGGGCAGCACTGATGTAAAAGCATATCATTGTGGAGGTGGATAAAACACAAAAATTATTGTATACATATTTGTTTTTATAATTTTTGAATTGGTATTTTTTACGCTCATTGAACATATTTTTTCTATTCGAAAATTGGTTATAAAAACGTCTGCATGATTACTTTAAGATATGAATAGACATATGTATGTAAATATCTTCTTGATCTCTCACATGCCTTAAAACATACATACCTACATATATAAAAGTCTGAAAGCATTAACAACTGTTCTCTGTACATACTTCGGGTTAAAGCATCCTTATATGTATGTTTTCCTTCTAGGCTATAAAAAAAAAAAAAAAAAAAAAAAAAATTGCTTGTTGCCAGAGTTGATCTGCGCGCGATGTTACAGGAAATCATTAAAACTCTCCTTTTTTTTCCTCTTACTCTTCACAGTTTGTTCGCCATCGCCTTGCGAATCGATAGCCACCGTTGCCGACGACGATGATGATGTATTCCCTAAGAATACGTTCAACATACATGACGACGATCTGCATAGCACGAGCAATCTGGCAACACCCATAAATGAGTCGCGTGAGAAACTATTTCCACCTAAGGCGAAATCAGAAGCAGGTGCATCACTTCGGAATTCCCCGTCGCCTTCACCTACACCGACACCAGCGGAATTTTCGACTCAATACGCGCCAGCACATCTCTTCGGCGGCAAAAATCATCCGGATTTTGGTGCCAAATTACAGCAGCGCAGCATCAAGAGCTATCTGCATACATTCGATCGTCGCAATTCGGACACGAACTATTTGCTCGGCCGACGTGCATCCGGTGAGCGTGTCAACTTGGCCGACGAGATACGAAAACTGTCCGATCATTTGCTGATGCTGGCCGAAATTAACAATCGATTTGGCAGCGACGTCAAAAAAGATCATTCAAAGACCAACGTCTCCTCGATCAGCAGCAACGATAGCAACAAAAACAACACGCTGCAAACAAAGGCCACAACGAAAAGTGTTTCCACAAATAAATCCAACAAAGAATCAACTGAGATAACATCGACATCAAGCTCGACGCTAAATGGCGGAAAACCCCAACGAAGTACATTGTCCATCCAGAAGCTACAACAATCAATAGAGGAGACACCGAAATTAGCAAACGGCGGCAACTTTTTACCGTGGGCAAAGCCAACTAGAAAATCAACCATCAGCACAATCCGTACTTCCAATGCGAATTCAACAAAATCAATCAGCACAAAATCCATACAAAATGAACCACACACAAGCTCAAAAACTGCAGCACCACCACCACCAACAACAACAAAAACAACCACAACAGCGGCAGCATCCGAATCATCAAACTCGGCAATTAAGCAATCGACCGGTGGCAGTGGCGAAAATGCAGCAGCAAAAACACGTCGCGCGAAATTCCGTGTGACTCAAATGAGTCGCGATGTGCCCATCGGCCTACCGGACATGCATCATCCTGTCAATCTCGAGGAAGCCGCCACGACCACCAAGGATTGCCTATTGCATCTACTGGAAAAGTATAACGAAACCAAATGCCGCAACACACTGGCCCGCCATCAGAGCATCAGCGTGGACTGGAATATGCGCGACAATCTCGAATACCGCTCGATGAGCTCGATCAACGCCTTCTTCCAGCGTCACAATAACACTGGAGACCACATAAGAAAACTGCGTGCCCAGCTGCACAAAAAGGCCAGCGGCAGTTTTTCCAAGTAATCGCGCGATTCGTCTACCGCCAATTCCAAAAGCTGGTAACGGATCAGTTTCTTTGATCAAACAAAAAGTGATGATCAAAATGTCACACTTTGAATTCTTTTTAGAAAATTTCATCCATCCATTGAATTTGTTTCAATGTGTAAATTATTATTGAGCTTTTCGAATGAAATTGCTTTAGAATTTCTTCATACTTTGTTAAATTGTAAATAAATAAGACTCAAATACGAAAATAATAAAGAAATATCTAAATTAAAAGGACTTACATTACGAACGCGTTACGCCTGATTTCCAATCTTGTACTACATGTTTCCAATTATGCGTCAGATGCAGAACGTTGAAGCCTGAATTCCAATAGCGCGTGAGCTGCGGGAAAATCGTGCGTGTGCGTGCGTCTCTATACATTTGAAATGCTGGACGATGCTGCGTTCGACGCACGTAATTGATTTCTACACCCTGCAGTAAATGCGGGGCAAATTGACCCCAGCGTCACCACTGTCATTCTATAGACATGGTCAACGAGGAGGTCTACAGTTCAATTTTCTTGAGCATTCATTAAATGAATTTGCTGCACGAGAATCAGAAGGCTCCGTAGCGTAATGGTTAGCATGTCCGATCATCAATCCGAAGGCTCGTGTTCGAATCCCAGGGCAGGCGAGAAAAAGTGGAAAATTGTAAAATTCGGAGGATTATTCTTATGGATTCTTATGGGTGAGAAGAGAGAAAAAAAAGTTTCCATTCTGAATTCTCGTGAATGCTTTCACAGTTCGTGAGAAAATTCTCATGAATTATATTTTCAATAACTTCATTTTTCCAATTTTTTCGCAAAAAAAAATTTTTTTAAGCCTGTTAGACACCTATAATATTATCCACTTAAAAAAAAAAAAAAATTGGCACCCGCCCGAGCGAGATTCGAACACGGGTCTCCAGGTCGCTAGGCCAGACTCTTCACACTGAGCCATCTGAGCCCCGTGCGCGCCGCTTTCTATTTAGGTAATATAGCTAATGAGCTGCCTCTACAGCATCACCAGTTCAATCGTCAACTGGTGTCCGCTCGAACATATGCTCATACAAAATGTCCATAGGAGAATACATTGGCACGGGTACAGTTGGTCACTAGTGACGGTGACGGAGGAACTAGTGACAGATTGAATCAGTCACTAGTGATAATTACTGCAGGGCAGCTTTCACATGTCTGCGTGTGTTCAATATGTGCGTCAATTGACGGAACGCAGCTGACGCGCAAATGCAATTCAGGCATTACGCCTCCGAAAACAAAACACTGTTGGGCGATTATTTTATGAGCCGTTTATTTTGAAAGTGGCATAAGTCACTTTTTTTTAAGTCGAGATATTTAAGGGTTTGCGTTTTAACACGTTCAAAAATATGGATGCTAACTTTCGAGAAGATTTACTTGTATTTGTTATCTAATGATACTGACATTTTTGAGTGCAAATTTTTTAAAAATGAAAAGATACCGTTCAATTGTATTTAGTGTTGCCATTAACTCGATTTTTTTTGAAAAAGTGACTTATGCCACTTTTAAAAAAACGGCTCTTATAAGTCCTGTTCCATACTAGGCGACAGTCGCCGGAGACACACCTTGTTTTGATGGCGAGGGACGGTCGGAGAAGAGAGAGAACAGCACCCCTCTCTCTTCCCCGGCCCGCTCTCTTCTTCAAAACAAAATGTGTCTCCGGCGACTGTCGCCTAGTATGGAACAGGACTAATACAGTGTACTGTTTCTTAAGCGGACATCTATGGGACCGAAAAATATGTCCGCATAAGAGGAAACTATTTGAAAAGAAAATATTCTAGCGCATTCCTAAAGTGTCAGTTTAGAGTGGTGGTCGCTTAAGAGGATTCTCGGCAAGGAGAGAGTACACTGTACATTAGGCTGTCCCGAAAAAATTTTTTTTGAGCTACAGATTCGCCTCCGGTGTCAAAACCTGCGTAATTTTTCACAGATAACGAAACAGGTACAAAAAGTTCATTTAAATGTCATCTTGAGGGCTCTACCTCTCTTTGAAGTTTTCAATTTTTTCGTTTTTTTCCGTCTTTTTATGATAACTCCCCAGAAGTCACCCCTACAGACATATAATGTATGACCAACTCCCATTATATTTTTAACCCAAACATTTTTTTGAACAAACTTTCCCCATATCCCCGCTCCTTGAGGGGGTTTCCCATACAAAAAATATTTTTTTATGAATTTTCCCCCCACCGTCCTAACTATCCCCAGGGTCCCCCTAGAGGGGTAAAATATATGACCGACCCCCATTAACTTTGTCCCCTAACATTTTGTCCGACCATACTGACCCTCTATCTCCCCTCCTTGGGGGGGCACCCATACAAAACTACACTAATTTTATCACAATTTCATACAAAATGGCTGTCACTACAGTCAAACCCCTCCTATGGGGATGATATATATCACCGACCCCCATTATTTTTTTACCCCAAACATTTTCTTCAAACATACCTACCCTCTATCTCCCCTCCTTAGGGGGGTCCCCATACAAAAATAGGCTTAAATTAAAGAAAAATGCCTCACGAACTTCAACCTATAATATAGATGGCGTAGGAACAAGAACGAGCATGTTCAGTATGCATATTCGAAAAATTTACAAAATTACCTTTAAACGAGCCGAATATGAAGAATATTGGATTAGTTTTTGGTATGTTTTAATAATATGTTATAATTATTACCTTTTTTTAAAACTGAATTTTGGGTTCCATCCCCTAACTGGCCAAATAATGACCCTAGTAGAAAAAAAATAAATTTTCTAGTCAAATGCCGCAAACCTCAATCTATGACGAGTTTTTTGAGGCTATAACCATTAAAATCGGTTAGTGGTTTCTATTCATAAAATTAATTCAAAACAAATATTTTTGAAACGCATTATTCACTGTTTTCACGTTCCTTTCTTGAGTCTTTCCATGCATACAGACCGAGAGAGACATGCAAAGACTTAACAGACGAACGTGAAAACAGTGAATAATGCGTTTCAAAAATATTTGTTTTGAATTAATTTTATGAATAGAAACCACTAACCGATATTAATGGTTATAGCCTCAAAAAACTCGTCATAGATTGAGGTTTGCGGCATTTGACTAGAAAATTTATTTTTTTTCTACTAGGGTCATTATTTGGCCAGTTAGGGGATGGAACCCAAAATTCAGTTTTAAAAAAGGTAATAATTATAACATATTATTAAAACATACCAAAAACTAATCCAATATTCTTCATATTCGGCTCGTTTAAAAGGTAATTTTGTAAATTTTTCGAATATGCATACTGAACATGCTCGTTCTTGTTCCTACGCCATCTATATTATAGGTTGAAGTTCGTGAGGCATTTTTCTTTAATTTAAGCCTATTTTTGTATTGGGACCCCCCTAAGGAGGGGAGATAGAGGGTAGGTATGTTTGAAGAAAATGTTTGGGGTAAAAAAATAATGGGGGTCGGTGATATATATCATCCCCCTAGGAGGGGTTTGACTGTAGTGACAGCCATTTTGTATGAAATTGTGATAAAATTAGTGTAGTTTTGTATGGGTGCCCCCCTAAGGAGGGGAGATAGAGGGTCAGTATGGTCGGACAAAATGTTAGGGGGACAAAGTTAATGGGGGTCGGTCATATATTTTACCCCTCTAGGGGGACCCTGGGGATAGTTAGGACGGTGGGGGGAAAATTCATAAAAAAAATATTTTTGTATGGGAACCCCCTCAAGGAGCGGGGATATGGCGAAAGTTTGTTCAAAAAAATGTTTGGGTTAAAAAAATAATGGAAGTTGGTCATACATTATATGTCTGTAGGGGTGACTTCTGGGGAGTTATCATAAAAAGACGGAAAAAAACGAAAAAATTGAAAACTTCAAAG
Organism: Chlorops oryzae; assembly: GCA_020466095.1. Taxonomy (NCBI): domain Eukaryota; kingdom Metazoa; phylum Arthropoda; class Insecta; order Diptera; family Chloropidae; genus Chlorops; species Chlorops oryzae. Next base: position 39,252,565 of record CM035806.1, read on the forward strand.
AGAGGTAGAGCCCTCAAGATGACATTTAAATGAACTTTTTGTACCTGTTTCGTTATCTGTGAAAAATTACGAAGGTTTTGACACCGGAGGCGAATCTGTAGCTCAAAAAAAATATTTTTCGGGACAGCCTACTGTACATACATAGGTACACTTAGAAAGCAAGTACCGATTTCAAGTTGACCTTGAAGACGACTTTCAATGCCTCATCAACGAATGAACAAAATTTCTTTATTTATCCTAGCTTATGTGCATTCTTCATTATTGTCAATTAATAATAAAATTATGTAATGTAAATCTCAAAATGTTCAAAGGAATATATACTTACAGTGCACTTTAAGGCGTAATAAAAATAAAAATAAAACGCTGCATACCCTTTGACAACTATCGTTTTGGCTCTTGATGGCTCCTAATTGAAGCTTGGCTCAAAAGCGCTTTCGATCATTTTGGATCCTAATGGCTCCTAATGTCGAATTTCTTAATCCCTGTAGGGATGTTTTTGAAAAGACTTGACGGTTGACAAAAAAATGTGAATAATTTAGTCATTTGATGAAATTTTGTCTCAAAAATGAAAAATATAGTTTTTTGCTGTTTTTAGCATAGATGTATTTATTTCGTTTTTAATTATTTGTACACAATTTGATGTAATCCTATTTACTATATTAATAATTTGTTTTGGTGGGGTTGGAGATACTTCTTTTTTTTAAATTAGTTTTAATTTTAGTTTTGAAAATTTTCACTGAGAGACGGCACTGTCTTTTAGATATAAGTGAACTTATTATAGCCCAAGATGTTAAGGAATTGGAGATATTTCAAAAATAGTCCGGTGCTACTTTGTAATTTAAAGAAAAACCCGGTCAAGTTAAGTTTTCTGTAACTGTAACTTTTTTTTTTTTTTTTTTTTTGCAACTTTTGGACTTTCTTCACAGGATTTCATACTAGAAGCCAAAATGGTATCGTAAAACAAAGAAAGCACATGAAACTTTTCTTTTAAATGCTATTTCAAGTGTTAGACCTCCTTTGGGATCAATAACTTCAACTCGCAGCAAAGAAAATCAATTAAAGTGCTCTTAGTTTTTCAAGTCCAAGTAAAAAAAAAAAATCTTCATAATTTACAATTTCATTTGCGTAGCAATTCAACACTGGGTTGTTAAGAGATATCATTCTTAAACGTTATTTACATTCTAAGATAGAATATAAGATTTTACAGTTTATAGTTATATATACTTATTCAATTGTACATTCATAATGGATCGATTGTTTAAGGATTTTTGTACTTCCAATTGGGGTTTAGTTATTCTTTTCTTTTCTTTTAGTTTTTTTTTGGTATAAAATCTTCAAAGACAAAAAGTTCCAAATTAATGATTACCTATGACGACAGTATAGAAATGTAAATCTTGAGTTAAGGTTTTAACAAAATTTAATTAGAATCCTCGCGAAGCATCATACCGCATCATATCAATTTCGCACAATTACTCAATTTTTCCTACTGGAATAAAATACACAATAGTGCTAAATTGAATCAATCGATCGATATGCTGAAAAGCAGCCGAAGGAGCTCTTCTATTTGAAAATACAAAAATTTTTTTTTGACGACGAAATTTATAAATCAACAATATTTTGTCAATCTTTAAAGTTCGTCTTCTTCAAAATGTAAACGAATTTAATCAAAACTTCTTGGCCTTGAGATTTTGTATGATTTTTTCTTTCTTTTCGTAATTCTCGTAATCGTGTTGTAAAGCATTATAAACGGTTAATCATTTCATATGATCGTTACATAGATAGATACTTTGAGGGTTAATATTGCGGGTTAAATAATGAAATGTATTCGATAAAAATGCACATGATTCCAATGCAAACATAAATGATTCCGCGATAAAAAAAAAAAACTTCTTTCGAATAATAGTAATAATTTATAAATTTTAACATGAAAATAACGAGCTCTTGAAAAAAAAAAAAAAGAAAAAGAGTTTAATACAGATTCTTTTATTTAAAGCGGCACATTTTCAACTCTAAAATATGTCGACAATCTGTATTGGACTCTTTTTCGTGTTTAATTTTTTAGTTCCAATGATGATACTCACAACAGTCACATTAGTTTCACTTATTCTCTGCCTGGTCATACATGTTCTAAAAAAAAAAAATTAAAAATAAAATAATAAACCATTCTTCTATATAATTAACATCCAATTGGCAAAATAAGAACCGCTCGCGGCTGCTGTGAATATCTTCATAGTAAAATGGAATTTATGAAATATTCATCGTAAGGTTTTTGAAAACAAAAAACTTTCAACACCTTCAGTGTCCTTTTATTTTAATACGCTACAAATTCGTTTCGGGTATTCGGGACGACGAGTGTGTTCGAATCAATAGCTTCATAGTGAGACGTATTAACTTTTACCGCTCGTAAATGTGGAAGCAAAGACATCTTCTTTGTATGAGAAACTATTTGATCGCGATCTGTGAGTGACCCGCGCGCGTATGAATTAAATACAAAAGTATTAAAAGTTTGTTGTTTTCAATCATTTTTTTCGTTCGCTTAAAGCTAATTTGTTCAATGTGTACTCATAGAAATTTAGGAATTGATATAATATGCGCGATTTTTTCAACTAAATATTTAGTTCATGGCATTGCTTCAATTTAACAATTGAAAATTTCGAGATTTCGAAATTTCGAAATTTCGAAATTTCGGTTGATAAACTTTATATAGATTAAGCTCTATACGGAATATCTTAATTCAATGCATACATAATACATATACATATATATATATAAAAAATATTTTTATATATATTCCATATAAAATATATTTACTTAAGGTTGTGTACGTAAAAATGTTTGTGTGTTGGCGAGTGTGAGTGCGAGTGTTAATGTTTTTTGGGTTGTATATACTTATATTCAGTAAAATGTAACACAGCATTTCAATTCTATGAGAGTTCTACTCAATTTTGTTGCTGGTGCTGATGATTCTGCTGTCTTCGTTGCATTGAAAAATGCATCGATATGCTGTGCTGATGGGCAAAGAATTGTGTTGCGTTGTTGCCGCTACCGCCGCTACTGCCGCTACTGCTGCCACCGGATGATGTGCGCATGCGCTTTGCTGGTGGTGATGAATTCAATTTTTTCGGCGTTTGCGCGAGGCGTTTGCGTTCTTTCATGTATTCTGTAAAGATATGAAAAAGAAAATAACAATCAATTTAGAGAGTCCGTTAGTAATGGAAATTAATGAGTAGATGTGCTATAATAGAATGCTTAAAATGTTCAACGAGACGCCATATGGTCGTGCAAGTTATCATTCGCGAGAGTCAGGCGCGAGGATTCTAAAAAGTTAATTTATTCAACAAAAAAAAAAAAATTTAACATATTTCTATCGGAATCGGACTCCCTGACACGCAAGCTTATTGAAATGCAAATATATAGACATGGAGGGGGAGAGAGTCATTCATATGTTGGAGAGGTAATCGGGTAGTTTTGGAAAGGAGTCGCTGTTTTAATGGTACCTACGCATACACAAGTACAGGGTTGTTTGGAGTTTTATGTTTTATGTTTTAAGAATGGATTAATTTATGGTTACTGTTGTGCATGGCTACGGTTTCATAAATTTAAGAATTTTTCTCGCTTTCAGTCAGAGGAATTTTTAAGTTGGGCATTTTCTTTAATGATTCCAAACTGAAGGGCACCGATCGTAAGCGCTCTTCGTGATTCTGCATTTCTGAAATGCGATTCCTTTGAAAGAAACTTCTGCTTCATCACTTTTTTCGACGTATAATTTTTAATTTTTCACCACGACAAACAAACAACAAACAAACGGAAGAAAAAAAAACACGAAAAAATTCAATAAAACCTAAACTCTTAATCAAATAATAAAAAGTCATCGACACATTCGAGGATCAAAATCTTAATTGAGGATCAGCAAATTTTCAAGATCGGGAATTACCGAATGCTAAACAAATAAACCGCTAGACCAAAAAAAAAAAAAAAGCAAAGAAAAACAAACAAAATAAACGCCCAAAAAGAAAACAGCTCAATTTCCCTCAACCTAAGTACATACATACATCCACATTCCATTCATTCTTTCAGGTACAACACAACGATGGCGATAACGATAAATGCAAAAGAATGAGAATAAGAATAAGAAAAAGGACTTCCGTAATTGTAATGCTCGAGGATAACAAGCGGTATATAAGAAAGACAAAAGTAATTACGCTATTTACACCTTGTGGTATGGTGTAGACCAGCAAATAAGTAAACAACAAATGGAAAAAGAAAGCCGAGAAGAAAATTGTACCGAGAAAAAGGAGAAAAAAGGTGCTTAAAATTGAAAATCGAAAGGAAATTTAGAGCAAACAAAGGCAACCAGCAGAGAAGTCAACTGTGCGCAGCAGAAGCCACAACAGCAGGAGTTGCAGTAGCAAAGTCACAGCAGTGACTCATTTGGCAGCAGTTGGCAGTAGCTAGCGCAATAGCAATGGCAATCGGATCTCGGTGGTTGATTGGGTACATCCCTAAATATTTAGCGAAAATTTGTTGCGGCAGACGTTTCGCTTAATTTGTTGTTGTGCCGTCGTCTGCAGTCTGTCTATCCTCAATCCATTCGTCTGTCCTTCGTTCCTTGTGCATTTTGCCGTGCATGTTGTGTACTTGGCACGTGGCAGTTGTTTGTTCGCAGGGATTTTGTTCTTTATTTCTTTCTTCTTTTCAAGTCGATCACATTCAATTCGACGCTATATGCTACATTGCAACGATCTTAAGGTAGTTTTTGGAAAGGGATACGCACGCAGGCGCAAAGTGGCGAACTCCTTGTTAGTCTAGTTTTGATTTTGATTTTTGCATATGAAAACATGTTGACATGTGGCGCCTAGGGAGAATCAGCAAATCAGCAAAATGAATGGTAATCAGTTGACTTATTCTTTGTGTTTATAGTCACGCTTTCGGTCTTTTTCTTCTTTGGATTAATTGGGATTAAATTGTTTCTTTTGTGACGAAAGTGAGGTCGGTCTTCAAGAACTAACATTTCTGCTATTAAGAAAGTAATTTTTTTTAATCGAAAGTATTCTGGCCGAGCGCTGGCTGGCGCTTCAACAATACAAGAGTCTTAAAAGAATTCAAGAAGAAAAGACAAGACACACACTAGCAGCCCTATTCTGAATATTCCGGGGGAATTTACTTTTCTCGAGAGTAAACTTCTTCTTTTTTAAATACCAATTTAGGGAAAAAAATTTAATGGCGAATATGTATTTGACCCATGCCCATAATTTTCCTTACCCTTATCTATTTAAAAAGGGAGAATTTTAGTCTCGAGAAAAGCAAATTAGTATGGGAATATTTAGAATCGGGCTGTAGACTTCTCTCCGAAAATGACGTTGCGAAAATAAATTGAATTTAAATTCTTTTGGAATCACTCTTAATGATGAATAAAAAAGGTCATAGCATATTTGTTCCTGATAGAGTCTCTGCGAATGGGAAATATAAAAATATACAGGCGTGTCACAGAATCCGATAGCCGTCGGAATCGGAATTAACACCGATCGAAATTTCATACAGAATTGACAAATTTTGTCGTTTTTGGTTTTGAATCGGAACCATTATCGGTTCTTAGTTTCACAGAACCCTAATTTATCCGGCTGTCTATCAGATATACATAGGTACATATATGAAAATTCAGTCGACTAAAATTCCAATTCCGACAGCTATCGGATTCTATGACAACCCTGATAGCTTCCATTCACTATTTTCAACCACTTTCCATCCAACCATCCTAACGGCAATGCTTTATTCCATTCTTTTTTTGTAAGTCCACCCACTCTTCATAGGCGTTTCCTTCTACTTCGATATAAAAAAAGCAATTTAAAAAAAAAAAAAATTTATTTTAAAAAATCTAACAAAAGAGTCGATCCAAATTCGGGCTTCTGAGTCCTCGAGCAACAACAAAAAAAAAAAAAAAAAAAAAAAATATTTTACGTGATTTCGTGAGATTTACTAACTTCCGCCGTTCCGCTAGTAAAGACAAGTACGTAAAGACGTACGTGTGTAAAGACTAAAAACAACAAAAAAATAACAACAAAAAGTAAATAACAAACAAAAAAGGGAATCAGATAATTATATACCAGCTCAACAGACTTCGCTTAACAATTCAGTGATTTTGCGTGAAGGGATACACATATATGTAATTATGAGTGCGCAGGGCTTTTACAACCAAAAAGGGGTTTTAAACGTAAAAGCGTACAAGTGATATGCAGTGGCAGGCAACTAGAGCGAGCGGTGGCGGTTATAAAAATCCTGATCGATATTGCGCATGCGCAGCTGTTTCGTTCGCTTAACTCATAAGCATGCAGCATGTTGTAGTCGAAGAGACACAGGCTCTAAAAATGATCCCCCATAAAAGTTTGTCAAATGCATAATGGAAAAACCATTGTCAAAATCGGAATCATCCCTTTTCGATTTTTTTCATTTCTTTTTTTTTTTCAGCTGAGAGTTCAGTTGATGCAGGATTTTTCCTTTATCGCTATATGGCTATAGCTGCGCTTCGAACGTCATCTCTGGTCGAATTTTTGAGGGGGATGATTGGAAATTCAGTTGACTGACCTCTTTTTGTTTTCCATTTGGTTTTCCCTTTGGCTTTGTGTGTAGTATGTAGGTTTTTCATTGCGGAAAATACGAGCGTACGATGTTTGCGGCGCATGCGTGAGTTCGATGTTAAATTTCGAACAGCTGTGGTTGATCTGTATTTCCAAAAATTATAGTGCTCGAAGTGGGTATGTAAAAAATTTCAAATTGAAATTGAAATGGGAATTATGTGTAATTATTTCATTTTTTTCTTGCTTTAGCTTTATTATTATTTCGTTATTTTTTTCATTTTTTTTTTTTTTTTTTAGCTTGATTTGATTGAATGCTCATGCAATGGAAAGAAGTGAATTGAAGAATAACTTGGACATCAACAAGGCGATTTATTGATTTAGTTAGATTGATGATTCGATAGTTCACTCCTTAGAGAATAGTTTATATTAGTCGAAAATACGAGAATTCAACTCTCTTATCATCATATCGGTGTAGCATCAAAAAAAAAAAAAAAAAAAACAAGCGTTTTTGACCGTTACAAAGAAGACTTCCGGCTGAGACGGGACGCTCATTAAAATCGTTTTTTTTTTTTTTATATCAAATTTATACGAGAATCGTGCACAATCTACCATCATTGTGCAGTTTATGCACCCATAAAGCGCAGCGAGACCATTCTCAACGCTTTGGCGTGAATCACATGAAATTTCATTCTCATTCTCCTCCTCATTCTATATTCCCATTCCCATTCCCATTCCCATTGTCATTTTCGTTTTCATTTGTCGAGCTATTCTAATTACCAGCGACTGGACGGGAGTGTTACTTTTTTGTCTGGTGCCTCTCGCTCCCTTGTAGCAAGCAAAGCGGAACTGACTGAGCCCGCATTTCAGTTTTGTATAGGAAAAAAACAGAATGTATTTTTTATAAATACTTTTTAAAACGTTTCGATGAGATTTTGATGAGTGATTACTGATTTTTTTTTTTTTTTCTTTTCTTTCTTTATTTTTCCAAGCGAGATTTTCGCGGATATCACAAGTAGAGTAGAGTAGAGTAGAGTAGAGTAGAGTAGAATAGAGTTGGCAACTTTCAGGGGGCGTTCGGTAGAAAACTTTCCGACATTATTAATTTACTCAGTTCGAAACAACCCTAAAAGACTATGTACTGCCCAAAAAGACCGTTAAAAGTTTCTCAAACCATAGCAACGTCAACACCCTCGAATACGTTACGTTTTTATTGATCTACGCAATCGACGATCGACAATCGAATTCGTTCCCACAATGAAATCCATATCTATATCGACAAAGCTTTATGGGAAACTATACGGCAATATTATCGGTGAAAATTGGACTCGCATTATAATTTGTTCAATCAAACGAAACGTTGACGCTGACGCTGACGTGAACGTAGGTGTAGGGCTCATTCCCACAACTCCCGAACGCCCTGCACAGCCCTTTTCAAGTGAAATGCAAACTAATTTCAAGTCTTGAGAGTTTTTTTCTTTCCTTTTTTACAGCAAGTGCCATTTCCTTTGCTTTGCAACAGGGGGCAAAAGGTGGTGGTTGATCGTGCAGCTTATTGAGGAAGTCGCCGTTTTTCTGGCTCTTAAGAGTTTTCATAAGCAGTAAAAAAAAAAAAAAAAAAAAAAGGGTGACGATGAAGTAAGAACGAACTTCGCTGCTACAGAAAAAGGCAAGAAAATTTTCAATTTGCCGGTTCAATGGGCTTTAATAGGCGAGGCCATAAATTTCCTTTAAAGCATTGAGCAATTAAAATTGATCACAAATGCGTCTTCATGGAACAGATATTGGAGAAAGCCAACAAAGAAGCACTGTACTTTGGCTCAATGATGAGAATTCGATGCAATTTAAATTAAGGCTACTCGGTTGTCCGACTTACCTGTTATTTTCGGCTGGCGTCGCTTACTAGCTACTGTCCTACTGAGTCCGTATGCAACGGCATCCATGGCCACGCCTCCAGCGATTGCAGCAGGAAGTTTAAACGCAACAACAGGCATGGACTCATCCTGCGAATCGTCGCAAGAGTCCGTATCTGTGCAGCCCGAAACATTCGCCAAGAAGTTCTCGCGTTCAGCACGCTCATCCATACGCAAGTCCATGGAGGTAGGCGACGGAATCGTTGGACGCACATGCGCCGCACGTGTCAATGTGTACATTTCGGGGGTGTAGCTGGACTCTGGAAACGAGACGCGCTCCCACACGTACTGTGAACTGCATGGCAGTGGAAGCCCGGCACGGAAATCGAAACCCCACTTTTTGCACGCCTTATCCTGATGTCTGTCCAGTTCCTCGGCGAACATTCTAGACGGCAAAAAATTAAAAGCGTAAGGAAATAGGTACACGCATGTGTGCGCATGGTGTTATGTAGCTACTACCTGCTTGTTTCCACCGGACTCGCCTGTCCGAAGAGGTCGCGCTTGATGCGACTCAATTGGCGACCACACGGCAGATTGCGACTCAACATCGGATTGAGTACTCTGGCAGCAGACATCTTATGTTTTCTTTCTTTTTTGTTTTCTTTCTTGTTTTTGCGACGTTTCTTTTGAGCTTACGAAAGTTTCCCGCCAAAAGTTACTCGCTCGATTCCCCAACTTGCTCCAAAAAGCACAAAGCAAAGCACAGCAAAACAGCGAGCGACGAACAAGAGACGAAAGCAAAATTGAAATTGCTCTTTTTCACTCAATTCGCTAGTTTCTTTCAATTTATTAGCGTTCAACGCGTTTATTTATTTATATATATATATATATATATATGTGTCTATCGATATATATTTATCGATCTGTATATCTCTCCGATCGGCGGTTTTATCTTTTAGTTAATTTTAAACACTTGAATTAATAACAACATTCCGTCCTCACTCGAGCCCAAATGACAACTGACTGTCGTCAGCGCTGTGCTCCGACTTATTCCATACGAAAACGCATGGAAATGAAATTCTCACCGAACAGTGTTGCGGGGAGTGGAAGGCGCCGAGAAGCTAGCGGCGGCAGAGCTCTTTTCATGGGAATATATTTGCGGCAGAGCAACTTCCATAGGAATATAATTGCGGCAGAGAATTTTTCATAGGAATAATTTAGTGGCAGAGCTGCTTGCTGGTGCGATTGCTCTCTCTCTCTCTCTATCAGCTTGCTCAGTTTCTCTCACGAACGCTGTTCAAAAGTAAACAGAAGAATCGCTTTAGCAGAGTGAGAGAGAGAAAGAGAGAGGGAATTTTGAAAACACACGCAAAGGTGGTTGATGCCTCAACAGTGTTGTCGAATTGCTACATAGTAGTGTTTTTTTTTTTAGTACTTTTTGTCTCGCCGCACTACTATACTACTTCTTTCGTCAACGCAGTACTGTTTTGGTTATCTGTCTGGAAAGTCGATGAAAACATTTTTATTGGCATATGTTTATCTGTTTTTTGCGTACTAGAAAAACAAGCAAGCAAAACAACTAGTTTTTCTTCTTCTCCTACAGTATTCCTGGTATGTATGAACCGGGATATAAACACTCCCCGCTTATAAGCACTGAAACACTTTATGAAGGGCGGTATGAGGGGGCGGCATGAGGGGGCGGCATGAGGGGGCGGCATTTCCTGGATCGTCCGCGGGCGCCGAAATGTCTCGCTACGCCACTGCAAATATCCTATTTATGTAGGTACATATGTATATAATTTATACCTATACATACATAGGTATTTTAAAACAAAAATTTATTTGGTCTGAAATTCCAAATCCAAGGTGTGTGTGTTTGGGACAATTAGAACGTATCGAAAATAATTTTAACTTGTTGCGTACTCAGGCCCAAAGAGAGAAATTTGGGGCCCGGGGGATTTTTTTCCGGGCGCCCCTCACAGAAAAGTGCGACAAAAAAGGTCCAATGCAAAGTTGTGAGCCCCTTCAGAAAGCCCGGGGAAAATCCCCCTTTCCCACCCTCTCACTCCAGGCCTGACTGTACTGCTCTTTTATAATAAGTATATTCAAAAAAAAAAAAAAAAAAAAAAAAAAAAAACAAAGCCCGTCATATTTTAATCATCCGATGACTGCATTATCCCAAATCCCTTAGCCTATCACGTCCCAACTACGTCTTAGATTTCAAATTCATTTTAACACTTTTTTGTTATTCAAAAATCCATTAAAAAAAACTACTCAAAATTCATCTTATCGCATGACTCTTTAGATTTCGTTGGATTTCTTTTTCGTGTTCCTTCGCGTCTTTTAATAGAAACCCATTCGATTCTTTCGTCTTTCCTTGCCGTATATTTTTTTCTAGATATATAGACGTGCTTACTCACGTACATATATGTATGTATGTATGCATGTAGGTATGTACTTTTTCCCCAAATTCTGTTTTTTTCTTTTGTTTGCCCGGCGACGTTCTTGTTGATTTTCTTATTTTGAATTCGTTTCTGTTTTGAGACTGGTTTTCGTCATCCATCGGAATCCAATTCAATACAATTACTGGCAAACAAAAATTCTTATATAGATAACCAAAAAAAAAAAAAAAAAAAAGGAATAAACAAAAGAGAAATTAGAAAGAGGAGTAAAACACTTTATTTCTTTAGAGGTTTTCTTCGTATTTAATCTAGCGTACACAGAAATATAAATTCGCGAGGGGTTTTTGGGTAGACTCGTGTCCAGAACAACTTCAATAATTTGTCGTGTTCTTTTATCGTTTCTCGCATTTTCGAAGGGGTTTGAATCCCCCGAAACTACCCCTTCTTTATACATGCTCCTGGAATCTAGGAAGGAAAACAGTTTCGAGGTCTTTGCTCCGTTTTTTGTTTTTTTTTTTTCGATCAAAATTGTTTCAAGAATGGTCAAATTAGTTCGAACTTTCTTTTCGAAATTACTCGGATGACCTGCTTCAAGCTTCCCGCTTAGTTCAATAAAATTTCATTCTGTAGCGTAGTAAGGGGTGACGGAAGAAGGAAGGTGGGGCGGCAAAATCGTGTTTTAAGTTTTATTAAAGTCTTCTTATTTAGGCCGGGAAGAGGGGGAGGAATTTCCTCCAACTTTCCCCATTTTTCGTCGGGCGCCGAAATGTCTCGCTACCCCACTGACTTGATCGTGTTCTAATGGACCGAACTCCTCAGAATCTGGAGAAGAAAATCTACGAATCTCCAGATTACGATTGTAAAATGGAGACTGCCGAATGGCTCTGCTGTTATGTTTTGAAGAACTGATAGGTATGCCCTGATCAAAGCCAGCCGTTTTCGAATTCTTCCATTTTTATTCAGGCGATCGCTGGAAAAGTCTCGGCCTTATTTCCCCCTAAAATTAAAAGACGGATTTTTGTTTGCGATTGGAAAAAAGTTAAGTTTCAAAACATTTTCATAAATTGAACAGAAGAATTCTTTCAGAGCCGGCTCGTTAATGTCGACTGGATCCTGCCAATGAATGCAGCTCTCAGATTTATTATACGCTCCTTTGAAACTTAAAAAAAAAAAAAAAAAAAAAAAAATTGAAGCTTTAAATCATTTTCTTCTCATAACCTTAGAAAACTGTGTTCAAAAAATATAATAAAAAGAATTCTCTTCTTCTTTTCTCCTAAAAAATTGTTCAAAATCGTAAAAAATATAAATTGCAACGCGAAAGCAATAAACTTATTGTTAAATTGCTGAGAAAATGCAATTTGAAGGAATCAAAACAAAGACACACAACAGCGAAAAAGAGAGAGTGAGAGAGAGAGAGAGAGAGAGAGAGAGAGAGAAGAGAGGGACAAAGAAAAGGAATTGAATATCTACAACATCAGTTTTCTTAGGGTCAAAACTAAAGACGTCATTTTACGAAGTAGACCCTCAAAAAGTCATCGAGAAACACACCAAATTCGATTGAAAATCAATAGCTCCGTTTTTTTTTTACCGATCGAACGAGATTAGCGGATCAGCTTACTCGCCACAATTGTGTTGAAAGATCGTTAGGAAAGCGGAAAAACGCAAGAGGGACACACCCTGCTTGTAAGAATGATAAAAAAAAGCATTTGAAAGAGGAAAAAAACGACGAAAATTTTTTGTAAATTAATTTATGGCACCCTTATAACAAACAGCGTAACAGCCAGAGAACATTAAAATCAGAAAAAGAAAATTTAAGTAAATTCAACCCTAAAAGCGATGAGGTCTTTGACGTCGAAAAGTTACAATTTCCCTTAAAAAAAAAAAAAATTAACAAAATTGAAGATAAAAATAAAAAGAGTAAAAAAAATCCTAAAGGAACATCAAGGATCGTGATCCTTTTACATAATTACAATTATTTTACTGACAAAAAAAAAGGAGTAAAAAAGTAAGCAGCCTTTTGAGGAAGGTGACAAGATATGCTGGCATGAAATTTTAAACGCTCTGGGGGTTGTTAACAGAGGACAAAAAAAATGGGTGCAAACTCGCAGTGTAAACACTTGAAATTGTAGAAATTTTCCTTTCTTTTTCCTGAAGTGGGTACTTAAGCCTTTGTCTGGCATTACGATTAGCCGGCGAAGCTTCAACAGAAGATTTCAGTTAAGGGGTGATGTTTGGGTATAGAACTGCGGGCTGAGCTGAGCTGAGCTGGGCTGGGCTGGGCTTTTTAAAGCGAGGGCACCTCTATGTTCCGTGTAACTGACATAAAATTTTGGCATAAAACGACACTTGAGTCCTTCGGCAGTCTTCATTTTATAGAAGTAACCCAATAGATTCATACAGCCCTAATCTAAATTAATATTCCACGGGAATTTTTCTCTGCGGAAAGGAAGTACTTACTATAGGTATTCTTAACGCCAATATAAGAAAAAATGTGATGGCCTTTGCTTAAAAAAATTCAAAATTCTTGGTTCTTTTACACAGTGTGTCACTCTCTTTCTTAAGCGGATACCTAAGGGGCCAAAAATTGTGTCCGCTTAACATGAAACTATTTGAAAATCAGGAACACTAGAACATTCCCAAAAATCCGTCCGTTTAAGATGGATGGACGAAAGGAGAGATTACACAGTATTCACTTCCCCAGTGTGCTTAGAATGGGAGAATTTTTTTCAAATTCATAGGGAAAAACTCCCCGATAATATTTAGATTTAGAATCGGGCCTATAGATATTCTTCTCAAAATAGGCACTGAAGACTTCAGTTCGTTAAAATGATAAAATGTACCTAAATCAATTAAGCAGGAAGCAAGGTATCCGAGTGCCTTATTAAAAAAAATAATTTTTGCTTTATGTCGAACGATTCTGTACTAAATTTGATCGAATATGAAGATAACAGAGAAAGGACCTCAACTTGGTTTTCCTTACCAGTATTTTTCGAGGATATTTCAGTTTTGCCAGGATATAAAAGTGAATGCTCAAAGCGAATATAAGTCATCTAACTTACATCTTATAGTCTGCCCTTATGGACCCACACATTGAGTGCATTCGGCAGACCCAACTGTTGAGTAACCGTTGAGCAACCGTTGAGCAACCGTTGAGCAACCGTTGAGCAACCGTTGAGCAACCGTTGAGCAACCGTTGAGCAACCGTTGAGCAAACGTTGAGCAAACGTTGAGCAAACGTTGAGCAACTTTTGACCAATTTTGGAGCCACTGTTGAGCAACTGTCGAGTGAGCGGATATTCTCAACTGTTCTTTTCGCTGAATGCTATGCTCACTCCACTGAAAAGTGCTTCGCATTTCTACGGATGTAAGTAGTGATTATGATGGGTACATGAAGTGCCCACATCACTCACAACATGAATTGGAGGAGCATTTCTCGTTATCGGTTCAATTTATAATTTTTAATCAGCTGTCTTTTAAAATGTTGAGCAAAAGTAGTTGAAAAAATTTCGCTATAAAAAATTGGAGTCCACTCAGCACCAACATGCTGCGAACGATCAGTAGATTGCACACCGTCCAGGCGAATTACGCTCAACAGTTGCCCAGCAGTTGAGTCTGCTGAATGCACCCATTGTAAATTCTCGATCCAGACATCCATTCTAATCTTCAAAGCAATTTCTTTCAACTAAGCCACCAACCCACAAGTTTTATGACTATTTTATTACCCTTTTCCCCCTTTAAAAAAGTAAAATCCCTTAAAATTGTTTGAAAGTTAACTTGAGATTTTTCATCATAATCTTCTTCTTAAAATAGACCACCCAATAAATCCTTGAAAGCACGCTGTAAGAGCACGGACACTTTGAAAATTCGAAAATCCTCCGAAGCACTTGTGATCAAAAATAAGCTGCTCAAGCAATGACATCGACATTTTATAAATAAAATCAAGAAGCAGCAAAAAATTGAAAAAAAAAAAAAAAAACTAAACACTTAAAATACTATATCCTTGAACACTTGGCAGTCTTCCTTGAAGAAAAAAGGCAAGGAGCGAAATGTTGCTAAAAACGAAGACATGCATTCTGCCAACTACACACACACACATATACATACATACATATGTACATACACACAGGATGTCGCAAGAGCAAAATACCATGCCAAGCCACGCCACGCCACGCCACACAACACAGCACCTGTGAAGAGTCGCAGGCTTCAATGGCTTGAAAATTCCTTAAGCACGGAATTACCGAGAGAGAATTCCTTTCGTGCCTTTCGAATTGGAAGCCACATAATTGCAGGCGTGCTTTTCTTCAGTGACTCAAGGAAACGTCCTTTGAAGGCGTTACACCACAAACACGTAATTGACTCAATTTATGTTGACAACTGAATTATTACGTTGTTGTCGATGCCAGAAGAACTATCTATGTATGTATGTATGTATGTCGCTTGAAGATACCATGTAGCCAGATAGAAATCGATGCAGTAAGATAGACATATAGATGGATGGGTCCACACACTTCTTTTCATACAGATCCAACGTACTGATTCTTTTAGGAGCCTCTTATCGCACTCTATCTAACCTATCGCATATGTTGGGCGAGCCTTTTTTTATATATATTTTTATATGCATGCATCTAAGTAAATATTTGTTGAGCTGGTAATTTGTGGCCCCAAGCGTTGTTTTCCGTCTTTGCGCTTTCTCCTTCTTAAAAGATTACATTCGTTTTTCGATTTCTCATTTACGCTGCTCGGTTTCCTATGATATATTATATGTATGTATGTATGCATGTACTGCAGTGATGAATGTGCCTCACGGACGTCCAACTGTACTTGGATTTTTCTAAGCCGGAATTGAATTTTTCTTTGCATTTCTTCCTTTTCGACAATTCGCCGCCCTCTCGCTCTTCCTCACGCTCTCTTTCCTATCGCCTTTGAATGCAACTACTAAGAAACAATTGAGGGAATTTTCAAGTCGCCCGCCCCTGTACCTAGTTGTGGTTGATCTTCTTAGGGGTTCAGGTTCATTGGCCATATAATTCTTGTTTATTTATCACATTGGAAGTGTGGCTCAAAAGCAATTTCCTTTCAAAGTAATTCGTTTAAAGACAGCAAGTCATTCATTTATTAGTCAAATTGTAGCAGCCCCCTTTTTCCATAATTTTTATTCTGCTTTAAATTTCGTAGGAGTTTTTGTTGTTGTTTGTTTTGTTTTTATTAAATTGAAAAATTCAAATATGGTGAGTTATTTCGATTCAGAATTTATTTTTCTCTGACACCTATGTAGGTATATTTTATCATCAAGGAAATTTCGAAAGAGCGCTTTTAATTTTGTATCCTTCTATTTATCAATCTTTTGCTTTTCATCCTTCTTCCTTTTACACCTACCATTTCCGTTTTCTTCTCTTTCTCCACGTTCTTCCTTTCTCCTTCTTCTCCTTCCATTTGCTCTCTTTCTCTTCTTTCTTTCTCATTGTTTAGCGCTTCTCTGCTTCTCATTCTCATTCTCCCTCTTTTTCTCTTTGCTTCTTCTTACATTTTATAATTCTTTCCTACTCCCTCTTCTTCCTTTTTCTCTTCTTCCCTTCTCACGCTTTTTCTTTTCTCCCTCTTCTTCCATTTTCCTCTTCTTCTCTTCTTCTCTTTTCTCCTTATCCTTCTTATTCCTTTTCCCTCTTCTTCCCTTTTCCACTTTTTCCCTTCTCGTTCTTCTTCCCTTTTCGTCTTCTTGCTTTATTCCCTTCTTTTTTTTTTCCTTTTCTTCCCTTCTCCCTCTTCTTTGGTCCATACGCCTTAAAAAATGTACCTAATTTGAAAATAAAAGTTAAGTCACTATTAGGGCATTTAAGAGGGACTTTTTTTAAGGTAAGTACTTAGTTATTTTCCACCAAAAATATTCTTTAAAGTCGAATTTATTTTAAAGAACTAACAAAGGTCCAATTTAGGTACATAAGTTGTAGCTCGAACAACTTACTTTGGAATCGAGTATATTTTAACCCTAGAAAGATAACGTACGCATACGAGACGTAGTCATTTTTAATTTTTTTGCTCCCGCTTTTGAAAGCATATTTAAGTTTTTTCTTATTTACTTTTAATATATACAAGTTTGGTTATTAAAATGAGCCGAAATGACTGACAATAAATTAAATAATGTATTTAAATTACAATCTGTTCACATTTTTTTTTAAAACATCCTTAAGGATAGTAAAAACAAACACACGTCGTTCAGGCGTATCGTTATCTTTTCAAGGTAAAAAAATAACGTTATCTTTCTAGGGTTAAGGCAAACATTGGGTTAAAAATTAGAAAAATTTAACCAAAATACTTAGGTCGATTGGCCTTGCTAGTAAAATTTTCCTATTTCGATTTTTAGATCTTCTCCTTCTTCCGTTTCCGTTCTTCTTCTACTCGTCTTCTTCTTCTCTCTACCCTCCCTTTGTCTTCTCTCTATTTTATTCTCCGTGTTCACTGTATTCTACTTGCTCTCTTTTTGGTTCACTTATTTTATATCTCGTACTTTAATCGTCTCATTATACGCTATTTACACGTTAAGACATTTCGAGAATGAAACAAATTTTCGTCGGAAAGGGAGGCAGGGGGAAAAGAGAAAACGCTGCCATACCACATCCCGGCGCGTTCCTAGCCAACAAAAAGTGTGTTTCATTATCGAAATGTCTTAACGTGTAAATGGCCTCTAACCTATTCTGTGTCAAGAGCCGCTGTTATCGATAATACGCTCCATTTCATTCGATTAACGTTATCGGCCTCGACTGACCGTATCGCTATCGAGTCTTCTTTCATAATTCTCTTTGGCCTTGTAAGAAGATGAAAACACGATTTTTTTTTTTTAAGTTACGCATTAAATCTTTTCTATAATTCTCACTAACTTTATAAAAATTAGAAATTCATTTAACATGCCCTTATAAATTACCCCCGCTACATTGAGTTTTTCTTTCTTTCCTTGTTTTGGTTCTACTATGTATATCCTCCCTGCTTACATAAAAAATCGCACCTGCTTTCAAGTTTTTGTGGTCTGCTATTCGCGAAATCTCATTTTTCTTAGCATTATTCTCTCTTCCGAAAACCCAAGAAATGTTCAACGAAACTTTTCAGCCTTTTACACAAAAAATTCGTTATTTTTTCATGCATTGTGGGCACGTTTTTCTTATATTATCATAAAACGTATGAATTTCTGCTTAATTTTTTCGAATTTCCATTGAATTTTCGTTACGCTTTTGTGATTATAATACTAATTTCCATAAAATACACCCTCAAGAAAAGTGCACGTGGCACACGACTTCGTGCATTGAACGAGACACAGTCCTTGGTTTCAGATCGTCGAGCCTTTCCTGTTCATAAAAGAGTTCGACACTGCCGGTATGGTCTGGTCTTTAAAACGATAGTAACGGTCATTACTTATCGTTTAAAAAATTCCGAAGCTCAAGGCAGGGGGGAATGTTACACAATTTTTAAATCTTAACCCCTTTTGTTTGGGCTCCTTTTCTCCACATTTGATGCTCCCATGGCTGTATAAAAAGGCTGAAAATGATGTAGAGTATGACTATAAGTAGCGCAGCGAGGGGATCGAAGGGGCAGCCGCCCCGAGCGCAAAATCATTTTCTTATTTTTATGAAGGTATTTTCATTGAGGCCGGTTGGAGGCGGCAGCATTTCTTGCATTGTGCACACATCTCCCCGGGCGCCGAAATGTCCCGCTACGCCACTGGTCATATTCATATTTGAAAAGACCTGCTTGAATTGATTTACATGCATACAATATGCAGGCCTGGTTTTACCTTCGAGACAACAAAGGTCGAAAGGCCTAGGTTTGAGAAATCTTAGTCGATTTTGTCCAGTCAAATATTATACAGCTCGAATCAAGTTCGGGGACTCTTTAAAAGATGGCAATGCGATTATACATGGGGGAACATTAAATCAACAAAATTAGATCACGGGTAGGGTCTATCCATGAACTAAATAGTCAAAATTGAGTTCCCTGGATATGCCGTCAGCTTTCACAGCTTTTGGTAATAATTCTCAGAATCTTATAACTTTTTATACCCGACACACTCTGTGTCGAGGGTATATTGCGTTTGTGTGGTTGTGTGTAACACCCCAGAATCAGGCCCGTGCGCAGGAATTGTCCAAGGGGGGGACTTTTTTTTCTATGCATCAAAACAAGTGGTTAAAAATCAAGAGTAACGATTTGAATGACTTTATTCAAACAATTCAGTTTTGGTGAGTTTCATGTAACAAAAAAACCCTTCGAGGCACAGAAAAAAAGTTTTCCAAAATCGTTTCCACGTCAATTTCAACCTCACGATGTATATTCAGTGAGGCTAGGCCATTTAGTCGATCTTCAGACATTGTCGATCTGTGGTACGTTTTGAGACGACGCAACGTTGAGAAAGACCTTTCATTTGTAGCAGTAGTGACGGGTAAAATTGCCATTATGCGGAGGATTTGATGGATGTTCGGAAATGCATCTGCGTTGCAAATATCAAGCGCATCAAGTGAATTTTTTATATCCATTCCAGAAATGCGTCGATGCCAAAGTTGAACTTCACTGATCCAGAAGTTAGGACTGTCATTGTTCAAGATAGAAGAGTATTGTGTAAATAATTGAACACAAGACTCTATATCGAGTGCTTTCATTTTATTTGGGAACAAGCAATCGCATTTTGATAGGATATTGCGATGATTGAGGAACCTATCATGAAGATGAGCGATGAAAGTATCAAGGTATGGTACGTATATGGTTATGCGAAAGTAATCCTCAACTGAATCAGTGACGACGTTGTTGCGATGTGTTTGTTTCGCAGTTAACCGCGGCTTTCGCAATTCGATCGATATCATGCTCCTTGTCGACTGTGCACGCTTTCTCAAAAATTTCTCGGAAATATTCAGAAGCTCTCTCTCTCTTCTTTCGAGCAATTCTTTTCTTGCAGCATCAGCTAACTCAACAGCTTCTGCAAGATCTTAACCTTTTTGCTTGAATTATCCGACTCAGAGACAAGGTCAAAGAATGTATGATTTTTAACAAAAATTCAGGGGGCGTGCTACGTTTTTGATTTTTCCATAAGAATGCATGCACTGGGGGCCTACTTCAATTCAACACACACGTTTTTTGCCAAGTGCCATCTATAGTACTACTTATATGATTTAAGTAATCAATTGCAGAACGAAATTGAAATTGCCTCAATTTTAAATGTCAGATTTGTTTCGAAATTTTCTGAAATTATGCAATATTGTTGTCCGCCTGGACATAGAATAAATTTCTATTGAAATCGAATTGATTTCGAATGTTTTTATTTGGATCGCATGGCCTTATTTAGATCAGTTACCGGATCTGCCGGAGAATTTTCAAAGAAAGAAAAAGAAGAAAACCGCTCTTCTGCCACGCCCGCTTTTTCAATTTTTGAAAATAATATTACTGGCCTTTAAATATGATCAAATGTCAAATTTCATCAAAATATCTTGAAAAACTTCGATTTTAGAGCAGTTTTTGGATTTTTGTGACAGACCCTAGTACTGGAGGTACCCCTAAAAATGGTCCGATCGGGTCCATTCTCGAACTTGTTCTTACTTATGTCCCCGTGAGCACGCATACCAAATTTTGTCGAGATAGCTCAACTCCTTCGATAAGATAACTGTATACAGACAGACGGACAGACGGACATAGCTAAATCGAATCTCCTGGTGACGCTGATCATTTCTATATATATTTTGTATGGTCTATCTCGACTGGTTCTGGGTCTTACACACAACCACACAAACGCAATATACCCTCGACACAGAGTGTGTCGGGTATAAACAGCGATGAACTATGGAATAGATATAGGTAGCTTCTTACGGAAATTTTGCACTTCATCTAAGTTGATTCGTTGTCGCTGGATAAAATTCTCGTCCGTCGAAAGGACGAAATTCGCGCAGCGTTGTTTGTCGCTCGCTCCGATTGTGTTTAGTTTTCTAAAGTCCAATGCTTCCAAGTGCTCGATGCGAGATGCGAGACTTTGGAAATGGCGCCGTATGACTGCATGTGTTGAAAGCAATTGCCACAGCTGGGGAGTCCTCTCACGCAACGAGGCATGTTCTCTCCATTTTCCTCTTAAGATATCGAATATGGGCATTTCCATGATGTCGAACGCGACATTCGCACGCATTCTCAGTGGAAAAAGAAATATACGAAAATTTTTTTTTATTTGGACAAATGGCGGAAGTTATAGCTCTTGACTAGCACTGTAATTGGTGCTAAGGTTGATTTCTGAAAATTGTTCGTTTTCAAGATAATTACAAAAAACTAAGGCATTCGCACGCTACAAAAACAGAAGTCAGTTTTGAGGCGAACAGTTCAACCACTGATTTCAGCGAAACTTGAGGCAATATTTTAATGCGACTAATTTTGTAATATTGTACATTGATGAATCTTAGAACTGGTTTTTATTTGATTCAAAAATATTAAACAGTTTAGTTTTTTATTTTATTTTAATCACTGTCGCACGCTACATGTCGAATGCTACATTTTGTTGCATCATACGTTTTAATTTAATGTGTACTTTTCATTTAATTGGACATGGAGAAGATGATGATAAATGACTTTTAATGTTTTCAATATATTTATTTTCACAACAAAAATTATAAACTTAAAATATCTTCAACAAAGAAAAAAAAAATAAATAAAAATATTCATCCTTTACATAAAAAATAAAGAATAGAAACTAACTTAACTGTGAATAGTATTACTTATATTAAATAAAGATTTTTTAATGGAATATGCAGTCCTAGCTCCTTCAGGACTGCCCTCTTATTATGCCAACCGATGCTTCAAACTGTATTTTTAACATTGGCTTGTCATTGAGGCATTACCACTCCCAAATTTAACTACTCCACGAATAGACCTACTGTGGTGAATTAGAGGTCAGTTGTCTTGCACAAAATACTCTACATTTTGACTAGTCATGTTCTGGGGTAACTCAGAGTACTCCTTTTCGGTAAGTTGACCTATCGCACCCTTGCTACTAAATCGGTACAACTCAAAATTTCGCATTTCTGGAACAATCATTCATTCTCTATTGAAACTTGCAAAAAATAATTATTTTTCTTAACTTAGTTTATTCTTAATCGACTACTGCATCAGTCTATATAAACATAAATTTTCTAGGTGTTGAGTTTCTTGCAGAAAAATGTGGTTGAAAATAAAAAATTTGAAATGGGTTTAGGAGCAAGGGTGCGAAATTTATAAATTTTACACTTACGATGTCGCACGCTACAAACTTCAAATATGTCTCAGGGCCAAAGCGTTGATTATTTTGCAACAAAGTTTTTTTTATTTAATTGCAATACAAATTGCTGTTTGCTGCGAATATTTGAGGCGCGTTGCACAAACACCTTTGACTCACTGATAACAAATGTTATTTTTCAATGTCGCACGCTACAACGAAATAAACGATAAAGTAAAGAAAAAATGTACCGTAATTGGCGATTGCATCGTTCCCTTTGCATTTTTCTTACATTCCTCAAATATAAAACGATATTTAAAAGTGCAAATATCAATGCATAGTGGATGTTATTACGAACATTAATCAAAACAAAACGGGAAGAGAAATATTCAAAACATAACTTTTGCACTTGTGCGACTTTGCATTTGAATATTTCTAAATGTGTTATGAATATATGTGGAATATGTTTAGATTAGTAAAATTTGATCGATTCTCTATAAATATATGTTAAAACAACATACTTTTATAGGCTTTGAATTTTTTGACTGCGGTTGACATTTCTGTGGAAATGCCCATATACATTCTTCGCATGCTTTTCTTTAAATTTTATGCATTCTAATAAAAACAAAAAACAAAAAATCAGGCGTTCCTAGACGACCAAAATAAATGCGAACTTTTATCGAAAATATTTCAAAATGACAGCATATCGATTTCGGGAAGAATTGCTGCTGCTGCTCACCCATGAATTAAGAAGAAGATAAAGAGAACCGTCCCATCAAAATTCAACACTTCACAACAAAAGTATTTATAGCAGCTCGTAAACTTCCAGCTTTAATGACAATTTTAGCAATTAGAAATTAAAATTCTCAAAGGAATCTCCTCGCATTTCGACGAATCCTTTTCAATAATTTTTATTGAGTGTTTGTGATTTTAAACTCGAATTATACCCCCTGAAGGGGTATCAACACAGCACCAACAACGACAACAACAACAACAACCAGCAGCAGCTAATGCATAGATACTCGTCTCATTGCGCAATCATCACCGTTTTCGGTAGGTTGGTAACTCCAGACACACCCATTCATAATACGCGAATTTCGCATCCGAAATGAATCGACAAAATAAAAAAAAAATAAAAAAATTAATAAAATCATTTTTATTGAAGAAATCAAACTGCCACAGCTGGTAGCTAGCCCGAGAGAAGGTAATTTCCACTAATAGTAACAACCGAATCTGTCAAGACAAATCAATAAACTTCCAATTTTATTGCCAACTCTCTTTCTCTCGCTCTTTCGCTCTCGATCGCTCTCAATCGCTCTCGCTCGCTCTCAGTGGCGGCGTTCCTTAATTTTCGACGCCGCGGCGTCCCTACATGACACACGAGACAGATACCGATCGGTCAAATTCTCGTGGATTGTCAGCCGTTTGACACATTCTCCGATCCGACCCGATCTCGCACATCATTTTGTCTCGAGTGCGCACAATGAGATTGTTTATGTCATCTTCTGGGATATTTCGCTATTGTTTTGAGTTTGCAAGTAGATCGGATCGGCAAGGATATTATGGGTAACGTATTCTGTCATTCTACTCGAATGCAATTTTCTTTTTCCTTCGCTTCGCTTCGCATCGCTTTTCTTTTCATTTCACTCTATTTTCTTCCACAGGAGGAAGGTGAATGCCTTTTTAGCAAAGCCAAAAGCCTTTAGCTAGGACGCCCTTCAGAGAAAGTGTGTGCTGTGTGTTGTGTGTTATTTCGGGACATCTGAAGTGCCTGTGCGGTTTCTGCCAATGATAAGAATGATATTGAATTTCGTCGTACATGCTCGTGGGTATTCCGAATTTCGAAAGTGTACCACCATCATCATCTCACTTTTCTTTCACATTTGCAGAAAAAAATATGACAGTTCATTCCATTGCTACCTATTAGTCTCGTTTATGTGAAATTTCTCTTTCATATCTCGACCGGTCGTAGTTCAAGAAATTATCTGCAATTATGATAAGGGACAACATTATTTGAGAGGGATCAAATTTTATGTAGGTCAAGAAGGGGTTCAATGGGAAGAGCTCTAAGGAAAAAAGAAAAATACTTACGAACGATATTTCAAGGGTAAAAAATATTTTAAAAAAAGTAGAATATTCTCATAAGAGCTTTCAGGAGCTCTCTGTCTTGCTGTCTCCTCAGAGACTTCGAAAATTCACTGAGAATCATTGCGAGATGTGATTTTGCGACTCAACCGAATCGGATGCCATTCGAATGTTCTCCCGACATAAGCCAGGTTTCCATACTTACTCATTCGATTACCTGGCTGAAATAACAATATGTTTGTTCTGGAAAAGGCTCCAGACGCCAGGACTCTGAAATTCTTATCGATAATCCTGTGTACCACATAAAGCCAGATAAGGAGATATTTTTAGCATAGCTACCGAATGTTTGAGGGCAAAATTGTTTAAGTAAGAAATCCTGTATCCATCAATCAGCTTGGCACCAAGACCGACTCGGGCGATTTGAGTTCAATTTGGGGTTCCACTTATGTTAGGTACGAAAACCTCCAAAGCATAAACATGAATTTCCACTATTCGAACATTCGATAAAACGAAATTGATTTTTATTTAATTTTTTTTTTTTTTTTTTTGGTAATGTGGGAAATTTATTTAGGGAATAATAATTGATTCCATTTACATAAGCCCCGTAGCCATAGGAATACGATTAGGTCCACTTTTTGTCTGTAGTTTTTTTTTTTTTTTTTTGTGTAAATGAAATTTAACTCCGAAAAATGAATTTGTCAGTTTCAAAAAAAAAAAAAAAAAAAAAATGAATAGACTCAGACGTTATCCATGTCTTATATGTACACCTTTTCAGGTGTTCGTTCCTTCGTTCGTTCGCAATCGTTCGCTGCGCTGTCAGGCATGCGCAGTGCGCACTTGCGCGATCAAGCCTTCCGTGCGTCGCTTGGGACACAAGGGTAAAAGGAATCAAAGATAACGTCTAAAACAACGTAGGTGTGTTGTGATTGAAAATCCTAATCTGATACTGAAAACCTGTTCCGAAGAGATTTACTCGACTTTGTTCTCTGACTGTTTTGGGGGACTGACTGTACGCGTGTGCGTTGGTGTTTGAGGATTTCATTTGCTCCTTTGTTTTTTTTTTTTTTTTAACCTTTAGGGTTTCTTATTTACTTACTCGATCTTTCTCTGTGTTGATCGAAAAAAATAAACCTGTTTGAGTAATTTTCCTTTTTTGGGTTTTTTCTTTAATTATTCATTTGATTTGTGTTCTGTTCTTAACTCCTTTTTGAGGTGGGGATTTGTTTTTTTTTTTCTTTAACGATTTTGGTTATCACGCTGTGGCTTTCATTTTTTATTTTTATTTTTTTTATTGCCAAGGGAGTGTAAATACATTTAATGGTCTTTTGTTTGCTTGCTTGAGGGCCATATAAATGGGAATGACGAAGACCAACAACACAATGGTCTGAAGGATTTGTTTTTTGTCAGCCGGCTCTTAGTCCAGGCGACTGTGTAGAGAGGATGGTTTTTTGGGGTTCAAAACCCCCTCCGAAATGAGAGGAGAACCGAGAGAAAATAGTCCCCGAAAAAAACCCTCCCGAGACGCGCATATCTCTCTGAGTAAATAATATTTAATTATAATAGGTACGTGTGGGACATGAATTGATTTTTTATTTAAAAGAAAAACCCTGTTTAAATAAAAAAAAAACTTGAAAACCGCATTAATATTTTCGTTTTACTGTACTTGTGCTCCATTAAAGAGTACCTCCTTGAAGAAGGACTTCATTTTGCTATTGCCCAACGAACCATCTCAAAATGACTTTCCCTAAAGACACTCGAAGTCACTTTGACCGAGACCTTCGTGATTCGTAAATTCGTAAATTCGTAATTCGTAAATTCGAGTTGACTACTTCCTTCCTCATTTGCTAGAGTATTTCACAAAAAAAGGACATACACATATGTACATATATTTTATCTTCGTGCCCAGGAAGTGGAAATGAATGAAGGTAAAAATTGAAAAGCGGACAAAAGTCAAGGAAACAATTGAGCATTGAATAATTAGAAACACCAAAACATGCCAAAGTCGCTTGCTGCGGCTTGCTGCGTGCTGGACGAAGGGAAGAAAGAAAGTGATAGGGGCGCCAATGACATAGAGCGGTACCACATACATAAGTAGTTACTTAAACATAAGTGCAAGCCATTCGAGTCGCCCATGCGAAGTAATTTGAAAGAAAGCAAATTTTTGCGTAAAAATCAATTTTCGTCTCGCCGCATTCTGCCGCATTCTGCCGCATTGGCAGGACAATCGATACCATTCGATACGGATGGAGATATTCGGATATCTGTTCTCGGATATGATCGTGACGCGGGCATTGTGACTAATGCACGAAAGTAGCCCGTGAAGATGACCGTTATTGATTTCTTGTTTTTTTTTTTTTGCCTTGTTTCTTCTAGTGCGCATTCAGCACATGCAAACGTATGGAACTAAATATAATCAAACTGCAAACGGCTTCGATTGTAATTGTTTGCATATGCTTGCACGTGTTCAATATATGAGCGGGAGTTCTGGCGCACTATTGCGAATCAAGCGCATTAATCTTGACAAGAGAAAACGTGTGCTTTAAGCAAGAAGTGACTAACTGCAATTTTGAATGATTTTCGATGAATCGCATCTGCTTTGCCGGTCACACATGCAACTTCATACAACAATGATGTCCGTCTTCTCCGTCTTTCAATCAGCAATCAATTTGACTTGGTCATAAAAACGAAAAAATCCTCTATGGCCTTCATTCATTGCAACTGCAATTGCAATGGTTGAAAATAGCTAGAAATGGAAAATGGAAAATGGGAAATGGGAAATGGAAATTCTTCAATAAAATTCTCAAATTTATTGATCGCCGCCGCTTCTCATTTGGAATTTGATCGCAATGTTTATAGGTTTTATCACATTATCACTGGGCATTTACTTCGTGGAAAATCCTTGCTTACGACCGATTACATCCGATGACGTCCGAATGAGAAGCGGAGTTTCCATTGCGACACAAGAACGAGGGGTGGGGATCGAAATGACTTCATTGCAATTGCTGCAATATTTTATGGCGTTATGACGGCTTTCCGAATGGACATTTCGCCATGTGTGTGTGATAATTCGGCTGCGAAGCGAAACTCTGAGCACATATGCTCCTACCATCGGA
The DNA here is from genome assembly GCA_020466095.1 of Chlorops oryzae. Taxonomy (NCBI): domain Eukaryota; kingdom Metazoa; phylum Arthropoda; class Insecta; order Diptera; family Chloropidae; genus Chlorops; species Chlorops oryzae. Next base: position 39,279,799 of record CM035806.1, read on the forward strand.
ATCTCATTTGAGTGATGGACAATTGATGGATTTGTTGGGAAACGGTCGTCCGTGAATTATGACTCACGAAAGAAAAGGAAGCCATGAACGTGAATGCGATTTTATGACTTTATTGATACCATTATTGACAGCTCTATTTTGAGGGCTACCCAAATTTTATTATTAATTTATTTATTTTTTTTTTTTTTTTTGTTGATAAACCCCCTGGGCACGATGACAATGATGAGCACCAGGTAGATAATAATGATGGATTCTACCTTAATTTGGTGGATAAAAACTAGAATTGCATTTTCTGCGATCGGCCATCATCAGATGGAAAAATAAGTTAAAGAAAACCAAAGAAACCCAATTTAAAACTCATTTATGCTCGAAGTATTTATGTAGGTACATACATATCGCACCTCCTCTTCTAAAGTGACACAACTCAAAATTTTTGAATTTTGAGTTATGATGTGGATCTTGTTCCTAAGTCACCTGTCTACCTGCAGGAAAAATTCCATTCCGTTTTTCCTATTATATATAAAAGGCCGAAAAAAGCCGTAATGCCTTTCGTCTTGCTTTGATTGACACTGCGATGCATTTTGTTTTTTGCGTTTTCTGAAAAATGAGAAATTTTGAGTTGTGTCACCTTAGAAGAGGAGGTGCGATATGTGGGTATAGGCGAAGAGCTAAACGGTTTAGTATGTTTAGTGAGGAAACGTTTAGTAACGTCTCCTTTACTAAGCTTTGTTGGGCCCCGAGAACGATCCGAAGGGAAAATGGGCGATATCCGGCAACTGCCACGCCCAAAAATCGAAATTTTTCGTAACTTTCGAAGTGAAAAGCGTAGAAGCTTCAAATTCGAAACACACAATGTAGGTCGACCAAGAGCAGTGTAAGGCTTGTGGGCAAAATTGATATATTTCGCCCACTGCCGCGCCCACAAACATCAATTTTGTATAACTTCCGTACGGAGAGGCAAAACATAGTGGTGCGCTGGGTATATCAAAATCGGGCTTGACCGACTTGTAACTTTCTTAATTGTTTAGCCGCTTGCTTTGACGTTTTTAGGCTCTTCTGCGAAAAAGTTCTGGCAACAATGTTTTCATCTATTTGGGGAGCTGATGAAAGGATATCAGCGGCAAAACTCGTCAAAAGCTCCTCCTCTTCGTTCCCTCTGTGAAGAACCATCAAGGCTTCAGAAAAGTATGCGAAAAAAATATTCCATTTTTTTTTTTTTTTTTTTTAAATTCCAGAGTAAGAAAATAAATTGAAAAAAATTCAAAAAAAAAAAATAATAATAATAAGGAATCATCTAAAAAAGCATATTTTATGCGACTAGAAATTCGTAAGGATAACCGAAATGAAAGGAGCTCGTTAAACAAAGTTCTGCACTGCTACTGTGTGTTCACGTATCGAGTCCTGTCTGAGACAAAAGGCATTTAAGGTTAAAATAAAGCATCGTGCGCATTGCTTTTTGTATTAAATTACATGGCAAGGGGAGAAGGATAACCGCATTGTTGTGCATCTCAACTCAGCCGAAGAAGACAAATGGGAAAGTAAGTTGTAAACTAAAGGATTTATTTGCTTACGATGTAAGGAATAGCAATGAAAGGACGACAGACTGACATATTAAACCAGAGTAGGCCAATGTCTTACGTTGACGTGTCAAAGGATGTTTAGCTCAAATATTTAAGGATGCGTGCAGGATGCACAGAGTGTTCCAGAGCGTGTTCCACACACACACACACACAGAGAGAAAAAGAGAGAGAGAGAGAGAGAGAGAGAAAGAGAGAGAAAGAGAGAGAGGAGAGAGTATCAAATTACAAGATGTAGGGTGAAAGTGAGCGAAAGGATTACACGAAGAAGGCACAGCTAGAGTTAAGCCAGAGAAGAATTCTCAACGAAAGTTAAAGAAAAATTTTTTTAAATTTCCCAAAAATTCGGCTCTAAAAAACAAAAATTTTGATCGATGGCGTACTAGACGGCTCTGCGCTTTTTTATTATTATTTAAAATTTTTGGATTTTTTTTTTTGTTGCTTTTCTTTGTTTTTCAATTTCAAAATTCCCAAGCGACATTTTCTAACGGTTTTCCTCAAGTGCTCTTCTCCTGCTTCAATCCATTTGACGATATAGAATGGAAAACGTTTCTCACATTGCCAGTCAAAAAAAAAAAAAAAAAAAAAAAAATTATGCAAATAAGCTCATGTCATGTAATAATGCTCGATCAAAGGAGAAAGGAGGAGAGCACATAAAAAAAAAAACGGAGAGCCAAAAAACTTGCTCAGTGCAATTTGAGTCATTTCAGTGACATAATTCCCGACAGCATGACGAATTTTGATTGATAGGAGTTCAGTGGAAATCGGTTAAAAGTTTCTGCTTTATATTGCAATCCAACAGACAGACAATGGGAGGCAGACAGACAGACGGACGGACGGAAGGCAGACAGGCATAGCGAATTCGCAGTCTTTGGCAATTGTGAGTGCATTACATTGTGTAAGCCCCGAATCAGTGAAAGTGCGACTTCGACTTTGAGTTCTGCGCAGCCGCGACTGCGGGATGTCAAAATCTTGGATTGATTGCTCGCTTGCTTTCCCTTAAAAAAAAACACGAAAATAATGGCGAAAGCTGTCGTGTTATCTGAGTGAGAGAATTTCTTCAATCAAAATGAACATTTCCTCCCAGAAGCACCAAAAATTCCATTTTTCCCTCGGTCCCTCGGAGTTGTCAAATTATGCATTAATTGGGAAAATTAAATCAAGGAAATTTCAGTAAAAACCTCAACAGTTTTTGGGTTTTGGTTTTTATACCCGACACACTCTGTGTCGAGGGTATATTGCGTTTGTGTGGTTGTGTGTAACACCCAGAACCAGTCGAGATAGACCATACAAAATTTATATAGAAATGATCAGCGTCACCAGGAGATTCGATTTAGACATGTCCGTCCGTCTGTCCGTCTGTCCGTCTCTCTGTCCGTCTGTTTGTATACAGTTATCTTATCGAAGGAGTTGAGCTATCTTGACAAAATTTGGTATGCGCGCTCACGGGGACATGAGTAAGAACAAGTTCGAGAATGGACCCGATCGGACCATTTTTAGGGGTACCTCTAGTACTAGGGTCTGTTACGAAAATCACAAAAACTGCTCTAAACTCGAAGTTTTTCAACATATTTTGATGAAATTTGATATTTGAACATGTTTTAAGGCAAGTAATACGATTTCCAAAAATTTTAAAAGTGGGCGTGGCAGAAGGGCGTTTTTCGAAAATTGTCCCCTACACCCGAACTTCAAATGGGACTTGAACGAAAGTTGCAACTTATGCTTCTTTTGTAGCCATAAACATCCTCCCAAAAAATTTCCTAGATCGGTCCATTATTAAGGGTACCTCCAGTACTAGGGTCTGTCACAAAAATCTCAAAACTGCCTCAAAATCGGACTTTTTCCAAATATTTCAATGAAACTTAGGATTTGAGCATATATTTAAGCCTCCGATTAGAATTCCAAAAAATTGGAAAATAGGGCGTGGCAGAGGGGCACTTTTCATAAAGATATATAACAAAAGTCGGTGTATTGGGCCCCCATATGGCCTTAAACACCTCTTGATATTAAAAATTATTTGAACACGTGTGTCTGTGTCGGGTATTCTATTGTCAGGCTCGCCTGACTATAACACCCTTACTTGTTTGTTTTTGCGTCAAAGAAATATTAAATACGAGTAAAATATGTCCGCTTAACAGGGGTGTCCACTTAAGAGGGAACTATTTGAGAAGCAGGAATATTAGAGCATTCCCAAAAAGTGCCCACTTAAAAGTAGTGTCCGCTTAAGAGAGAGTGCACTGTATTTGCTTTTTGAGCGTGCTGCCACTATTTTTGGATATCTCCGGATATTAAAAAATCTCTTTTTTATTCTGCTTTCTGTAGAAATAAGGATAGCGAAAAAATCCCTTTGAAGTACTAAAATTAAGCTGAAAAAAAGAATTCCTTCAAAAGGGGAAAAATTACTCAATCTGACATCTTCTGACATTAGGAAAAAGTTCCCGCGAATTACTTTAAGGGGGTTGTCTCATTGGCGAGGCTTCTTTTGGACGTTTTTTAAAAAAATTCCTGGTAGAAAATGAAAAGAGCTTTTTCAATTTGGTTTTTTTTTTATTGTGTTAGGAATGAATGAAAGTTAATAAAGAAGTACTTTGTTTTTGTTTATGAGAGGGCGGTTCAAAAAGTTCTCGGCCGACAAAGTGGATGCTCAAAAAAAAAGGTTTAGTGCTGCCTGCCACGATTCCAGGTCTCCAAGTTGTCCGAAATGAAAAAGAAAAACGGGGTTATAATCAGTATAGAAGTCATTATGGCGTGAACCTAAAAAATAATTTTGGCATTTTTTTTTTACAAAATGGCGGCCATTGAAAAATGACCCATAGATTTCAGGTATATTTTTTTGTAGTTCAGTGTAAAAAAAAAATAGTAAAAAAAATTTGTGAAAATTAAGATTGAGGTTCACGCCATAATTGTGACAATTCTGCGTCGAATTCACTTCGTTTCATTAAAATCGGTCGAGTTGAGCCGGAGAAATCGTTGCAGCCAGTTCAAAAAAGTGGTTTCGAAATAAATGCATTTAAAGTTTGAAGCAACGCTAAAATTACTCGTTTTAGCGCTGATCTTGCTCGATAAAGAAGGCTATATCCTCTTAACTATTTCGAATTTCACAAATTCCTTTTGGCATGATATTCTCAAATATCCAAGCAATAAAATAATGCAAAAAAAAATGGCAAAAAAATGTTTGCCCAATGAGACAACCCCCTTCCCTTAAGAGGTCGTCCTTCAACGTAAGAGAGCCTTCGTGCTCCCCCTTTGAGTACTGTGCACTTGTGCCACTGTTGCCAGTTAGGGGATATATACCGTCAATGTTTCAAATTACGCCAAAAATTTATTTCAAAAATTCGCTATAAAAAAAAAACTTATTCCATAAAAATTTCCCAAAACATTTTTCTCCCTTAAGTCTCCCCTAAAGACCAGAAATTTCCCACAATTTAGGCCAGATTATTCTAAGATGGCAGCACTGGTTCACATATCTTTCAACCGACGCGACGTCTTAAATCATCGAAATTGTGTAACGTACTTTTTCCTCATTTCACAACGATAATTGTCTGAGAAAGAGAGAGTGAGAAAGAGAGAGAGAGAGAGAGAGAGAGAGAAAGAGAGAGAGAGAGAGATTTTTATCGCAAATTTTATGAGAATTCTTATCAAATTCAACAACTCCGGCGGCGACGAGCCAACAAGTAGCCCTATGCGGGAAGCCCTATCTATGTATAAACTCGTCCATAAAAATAAAATTCTCATCAAGTAAAGCAAGAAACTCCGAATGTCAAAGTTTCCTTCGGTCGCAATTACGTTGGTCAAGTGACTAGAAAAGATGACAAAAAACCGACAAGAGACGAACGAGCCCACAACATGTATAAAGCGGAGTAACCAAATATGTACCTTTATAAGTGTATAGTTACGTCCGACTCCAAGACGGTTAGAGATAAAGATATGATGAGTGCGGGAAGTGCGGAGTGGTGGCGATGGTGAGCGAACGAGGGCGAGGGACTTCGTCGAACTTGCCGCACTTGTTTCTGGTCAGTTGCACATCGTGTGAATAAATAAATGACTCGGCATCTTGGCCAAAAGAGGTTCTGATTTAGCGCTTGACACAGGTGAATGCGTGCAGACAACGAACGACAGAGCCTTGGCCGAGCGATTCCGCTAAGTCATAGGGGTCCTAATTGTGAGAGAGCACCATCAGAAAGTGTCGCTCTGGGCGTTGATGTGCATCAAAGTTTGCTGCAGGCGAGACTCAACTTTGAACGTGGAGAGTTTTGTGTCACTGTGGGAAAATCCAAATTAAAAGAAGAAGTCACTGAATCATGCACTTCTTTTGTAACGGTTTTCTGTTTTTCCCCCTCCCGACTTTCCTTGTGCATGGTAGTATGCACTTGAAAGTTACCCAATTTAAGAGTAATTTGTCAAAAGAAGACTAGAGCTTCTAACTTGATTGAAGGAATTTGAAGAAGAGCGATCCTTGCATATGTATGTATGTATGTATGTATGTCCACTATTATTTTTCCGGTTGAGCAGAGGACATCTGACCTTATTTGAATTTTAGCTTACCTATATTTGAATACCAATTAATAAGTATTAATCCTAGAAAATTTTTCAAGTTTCCTTCAAAACCCTTTCCTTCCTTATATACGAGTATAAAAAAAAATAAAAATAATAAATAAAAAACTCCATTGAATTGAAAAAATTCAAAAATTCAAAAATTCAAAAATTCAAAAACTTCTCAAGCGGATTACAACCATCAAATGCCTCGAAAAAGAGCATTTCAAAACACTCTAATGACCATTTATAAATTGCTCTTGTGTAAGCCTTTGCAACTTACAAGTTTCAATTGCGCACCTTTCACAATTTTTCGACAGAAACTCTATGTAATCCTCTTGATCACAGCTTCATCCATCATATGAATTAAAACGACAAAGGAAAAGGAAAAGCTAAAGTAAAAGTAAAAGTAAAAAAATACATTGTAACTTGACCACTTTCACAGCTGTCCTTTCGATGCCAAAACTGGTCGCAGCTCTTCACCCCTTTTCGCACCAACGCGTCGCAATACCCCGAACTTGCTAGTCTTTTGACGATCACAAAACCAAAAAAAAAAAAAAAAGACAATCCTGTACGCTAGCCTGCCAAATTATGAAAATTAATTATGCCACACAGCCTTTCTTTTTTGCTCACTGTTTTCATATGGACGTATGGACGTATGTACACAAATATCCTTTCGGCAAACCCCTTGATTTGTCCTTTGTTTTAATTTGCTTTTCGGTTACTGATTTCTTTTTTGGAATTTTTTTTCCGCTCCTTGGAAAACTTGAGATTTATGATTGCCTTTTTCCGTCTTCTCCCTTACAATATGCACAAAGGACTTGTAATGATTCAATTAAACGAACGACTCAGCCAAATATTGACCAGGACGAAAGAGAGCGCTGCATGTGAAACTGATGCTAAACAGGGATCAAAATTTTTTGTTTTGGCTTTTGTTGCTCTCTTGGGCATGTCTTTTCTACATATGTATATTTTTTATCGTCATTTATGATAAAACCTTTATGATGCCTTCACAAAAACGAAACAAGTTGAAAGGTCATTTTTCGTTAGCGGATTTTCGTTCGACTTCTCGTAGTTAGACGGTGCCGTTTTTTAGTTTTAGGCAACGTGCTTAGCACAGGAGCGAGCCCTGGAAAGAAAGCCTTTAAAGTCCTTTAAACGATTTTCAATCTTCTAAATGTTTTGCATTATATTAAGATGACTCTGGTATTTCGTTTCCCCTCCTGTAATTTTCTTTTATATGTTTATAATAATAATAATAATAATAATAATAATAATAATAATAATATCATAATAATAATAATAATAATAATAATAATAATAATAATAATAATAATAAAATAATAATAATAAATAATAATAATAATAATAATAATAATAATAATAATAATAATAATAATAATAATAATAATAATAATAATAATAATAATAATAATAATAATAATTCTAAAGAACAGCAATTATGGATACCAGCTCAGAGCATCAGACACAAGTAAGATCTCCCACTGTTTCTACATGGATGACATAAAAGTATATGCCAACACACAAAGCAATTTATTCTACCTATTGCAGATAGTTGAATCGTTCTCCACCGACATAAAAATGCAGTTTGGAATAGATAAGTGTAAAACGCAAAACATCACAAAAGGCAAAAATGCACCAAACGCGGAACCACACATTACAATAGATAATATGGAACAAAAGAAAACAATAACCAAAGAATTTAAAAATAGGCTCACACACATACTTAAGACAAGACTTAATAGCAGAAATTTAATAAAATCAATAAACACGTTCGCCATCCCTCTCCTAACGTATTCCTTTGGAATAATCCAATGGTCTACAACCGACCTGAAAGCTCTGGACACCCAAATAAGAACCCTACTCACTAGATACAGATATCACCACCCAAAAGCCGCGATAGAGCGAATTAACCTGCCAAGATGTGAGGGAGGACGCGGTATAATTAACTTAGCAACTCTACATCGAAAACAGATAGCCAAACTAAGAAGCTACTTTTACAACAACGCAAAAACATCCACGCTATACTCAAAAATAGTCCAAGCAGATGACAACCTCACACCATTAAACCTTAAAAACAATAGGCCGATCCAACAAACTACCATAACCGATCTGATAACAGCCTGGAAATCAAAGACCATACATGGAAGATACCCAAACGAAATAGACCAACCTAATGTTGACAAAACCAACACACACAAATGGCTCAAAACTGGCCAAATATATCCCGAAACAGAGGGATTCATAATAGCCATTCAAGATGGAGTTGTCAACACAAGAAACTACATAAAATACATCCTGAAAACTCCGCAAACAGATGATCGATGCAGAATATGTGCTCAAGCACCTGAGACTGTCGCTCACATACTCAATGGATGCACATAGCCAGTTTATCCGCTAGCTCATTTCCAGCAACTGCCGTGTGATCAGGGACCCAGTATAAATCTACTTTATTGCGTGCCGATAGTTTTTGAAGTAGTCTAAAGCATTCAAGGACTTGCTTTGAATTGAAACCCCACGCTGATAGGGCTTTAAGAGAGGCCTGCCTGTCAGAAAAGATGACAATGTTTAGGCCAGCGGAGTTGTTGCTGATTATGGATCTTGCGCAATTATTAATTGCATAAATTTCAGCTCCGAAAACACTAGGCCATTTGCCCATAGGTTCCGATATTCTGGTGCCTGGTCCATATATTATATATCTGCACCAGTTCCTTCATCCATTTTTGATACATCGGTGTACTGAATCAGGCTTTCGGGGTCAACTTCAATGCCTCCATTGGCCCACGTTGTCCGGGATGGGAAGTGTACTTTGAATTTTCTTCCAAAGTGGAGTTCTGAGTCCATAAAATCACCCACACAAAATGGTATTTTATTGACTCCAAAATGCTTTAAAATTTTTTGATGACCATAGTCATGAAGAAGCTGTTTGGAGGGTATCTTCAGCCTAATTGCACAAAGTGCAGCTGATGTTTGGACGTGAATGTGCAAGGGAGTCAGCCCAACAATAGCTTCAAGTGCTACTGTAGGGCATGTCTTCATCGCACCGGTTAGTAAGAGACACGCAAGTCGCTGAAGTTTTGAGCACATGGTAATAGACTTAGTTTGTGTGACCTTTTGCCACCAGACTAGACAACCATATGTGAAAATTGGACGTACCACTGTCTGGTAAATCCAGAAAATGATTTTGGGGTTAAGGCCCCAAGTTTTTCCTATACAAGACCGCGTTGTCCATAGGGCTCTTTGTGCCCTCCTTTGTGTGTTCCAATTAAGTTTGCTATCGGGGATAACTCCTAAATACTTTACTTCATTGGAATAGGGAATGTTAAAATCTCCGAGGATGATAGAACCCAAGTTCAACTTACGTTTCAATCAGGCATGTTACGGAAATCAAGATTGTCAGAATCGGACGATTTCCGAAATTTCATGTGGCCTACAATTCGTTATCGCACAACTTTTTTTTCATAATAACAGATGAAAGGCACACATACATATATTCAGTCCCTTCGAATTGAAAAGTCATAATCGGCTTGATTTTTAGCAGCATTTAAAGTTTTTGACGATTGTAACTATTAGTGATTTCCGTAAGTCCTGTAAAAATAAAATGTGTCTCCGACGACTGTCGCCTACACCGAAAAAAATCCGTAGGTAATATTGAAGAAATGGGCTGCGTTATTGAAGAAACGGCAGTAAAAATAGAGCTAACTAAAAAAAGCAATCAATATGAATAAAGACGATATTCAATATGAAAAAATTCAAATCAGGAAAAAAATTTCGTTATATTGAAGAAATATCTTCATATCTACGAAATTATTTTAGTCAAATTTCTTCAAGTATATTATCCTGCTTCGTTATATTTAAGAAATTTCTTCATATCTACGAAAATAATTATTGATATTGAATAAATTTCTTCAATATTACAAAAGATTTTCTTCAATATGAAGAAATTTATTGAAATACGCAACCCTGCTTAGTTATATTGAAGAAATTTCTTCATATTTATATATTTAAAAATTTCATCATATGTATTAACTGTTGTGAGCCCCGTCTGTCTCACATCTCCTATTTTTTATAGACAAGAAAATCGTCCAAATTTCATACACACAAAACAGTATATTAACTTTCTCATTGCAAGCAATAATGATTGACTAAATAAAGACTCGCGATAAGAATTAAAAAACAATTTTATGTATATATGATTGTGTGGTTAAAAGGACGAAAATTCTAAAATATTATGAAAGGACTTAAAGAAATTTTTCAAAATTTTATTTATTTATTTATTATTAAAGTTAGGAGAGTTTCCAAAACTATACTAACTTAGATTATTTATAGCGCTGGCAATATTTTCTTTCAATTTTCAAATTAAACACAATTTCGCTGCTTCCATAAAAAAGGCGTTTTCACTTCATGGACGAACTTTGCTTATGACGCTGAATCTTCTGCCTTAAGACTCATCAACCCCAAGAACTTCTTAAAAATATTCAATTTTTCGTAATATTGAAGAAATTCTTCATATCTCAAGAATTACATTAGTCATATTGAAGAAATTTCATTATTTATACGAAATAAATTCGTTATATTTAATATATAAATTAATTTTAAGACAATTTCTTCGTCATATTGAAAAAATTTCTTCATATTTACGAAAATAATTTCTTTATATTCACGAATACGTTTTGTTATATTAACGAAATTTCTTCATATCAAGAAACAAATTACGTCATATTGAAGAAATTTCTTCATTTATACGAAAATTCTAAATTTTAAAATGTCCTACGAAAGCTTTTGTCATATGTAAGAAAATTTCTTTAGTATGAAGAAATGTTTTCGTACCTATGAAGAAATTTTGTTATATTGATTAAACTATTTAACTCATATTGAAGAATTTTTTTTCGTTCCATTCACAAAATTTCTGCAATATAACAAATATTTTCGTCAGCATGAAGAAAACTCGTTATATTGACTAAAATTCGTATTCAAATATTTACGAAAATTTTTAATCAATATTACTGCCGATATTTCTTTCAGTGTAGTATGGAACTAGACTAACATGCCCGATAATCTTGTTCTCTAACACATGATATCGATTTTTTTAAATTTTCTTGCATTTACAGAATAGGGATGGGCAATATCTGAAGATCAATCGACAGTGACGATACGTGCGTATCGCAAAAATATATCGATATATCGATTTTTATTCAATATTCTTTTTTCAAACAAAACATCCTTTTTCGCACATTCGTTGAACTTATTTATATTGGTCTGGATAAACAACAATATTATTTATAAAAATTTGGAACAGCTTCGAAAGAGAGTTTTAGCTTCTTACATAGAAAAATTTTGGCTCTGGGATAGCGTAGGGGATGCCATGCCTGCTATGCTCTTGAACCCAGGGTTTGAGCTTCGATTCCCGGCACAGGCAAAACAGAGTGTAATGTTCCACAGCCTAGCACTGTTTTTCCAGAAAATCGCATATTAGGGGCACACTACGAAAAAAGGCCCTTACGGTATCAAAATGGGCCGATCCAAGGCCTAAGTAGCATCCACTGCAACATACATACATATACATAGGTACATACAACATCAGAATTTTTTACTGTTCAAAAGTGATAAAAAATTATTTCGTTTTTGATGTCAAAATAACAATGGCTTCATGAACCGTTTTATTTTTGAGTATTTTTTTACACTTTTTTCAAACTGTGTACGCTAAAAGAAGTTCTGGACTCCTATTCGTGAGATATCAAAAAAGTATTTTTCGGATTCTTAAAGTCCAAGGGGCTCTCTCCGGTTATGTCATAGAGAAAAAAAAACGCTTCAGAAATAGGTATGTTCCCGTACTGCACGAAACTGCCTAATACTGCCCAATTTTCATACAGTTTTCCAACAATTGGGCAGTTTCTCGTGCAGTACGGTAACGGACGTATTAATGAAATATTCGGATATTCGACTTGTCATTGGTGTAATAATAATATTAATAATAATAATAATAATAATAATAATAATAATAATAATAATAATAATAATTAATTAATAATAATAATAATAATTCTAAAGAACAGCAATTATGGATACCAGCTCAGAGCATCAGACACAAGTAAGATCTCCCACTGTTTCTACATGGATGACATAAAAGTATATGCCAACACACAAAGCAATTTATTCTACCTATTGCAGATAGTTGAATCGTTCTCCACCGACATAAAAATGCAGTTTGGAATAGATAAGTGTAAAACGCAAAACATCACAAAAGGCAAAAATGCACCAAACGCGGAACCACACATTACAATAGATAATATGGAACAAAAGAAAACAATAACCAAAGAATTTAAAAATAGGCTCACACACATACTTAAGACAAGACTTAATAGCAGAAATTTAATAAAATCAATAAACACGTTCGCCATCCCTCTCCTAACGTATTCCTTTGGAATAATCCAATGGTCTACAACCGACCTGAAAGCTCTGGACACCCAAATAAGAACCCTACTCACTAGATACAGATATCACCACCCAAAAGCCGCGATAGAGCGAATTAACCTGCCAAGATGTGAGGGAGGACGCGGTATAATTAACTTAGCAACTCTACATCGAAAACAGATAGCCAAACTTAAGAAGCTACTTTTACAACAACGCAAAAACATCCACGCTATACTCAAAAATAGTCCAAGCAGATGACAACCTCACACCATTAAACCTTAAAAACAATAGGCCGATCCAACAAACTACCATAACCGATCTGATAACAGCCTGGAAATCAAAGACCATACATGGAAGATACCCAAACGAAATAGACCAACCTAATGTTGACAAAACCAACACACACAAATGGCTCAAAACTGGCCAAATATATCCCGAAACAGAGGGATTCATAATAGCCATTCAAGATGGAGTTGTCAACACAAGAAACTACATAAAATACATCCTGAAAACTCCGCAAACAGATGATCGATGCCGAATATGTGCTCAAGCACCTGAGACTGTCGCTCACATACTCAATGGATGCACATAGCCAGTTTATCCGCTAGCTCATTTCCAGCAACTGCCGTGTGATCAGGGACCCAGTAATAAATCTACTTTATTGCGTGCCGATAGTTTTTGAAGTAGTCTAAAGCATTCAAGGACTTGCTTTGAATTGAAGCCCCACGCTGATAGGGCTTTAAGAGAGGCCTGCCTGTCAGAAAAGATGACAATGTTTAGGCCAGCGGAGTTGTTGCTGATTATGGATCTTGCGCAATTATTAATTGCATAAATTTCAGCTCCGAAAACACTAGGCCATTTGCCCAAAGGTTCCGATATTCTGGTGCCTGGTCCATATATTATATATCTGCACCAGTTCCTTCATCCATTTTTGATACATTGTAGTAGGGTACGAACGGGTTAAAGTTTCCATTCGAAATGTTTCTAAAAATAGATTTGCATATTAGCAATGATCTGAATGACCTGACAAGAACTTTGAATTTTAACCCTGAAATGGTAACGCTTTTGTGCTCTCAACGAATTATTTTATATAATTATTTATTACACTTATTTAGTTTAATTATAACCAAGACCCCTACCGTAATACCCTGTTTTTGTTTCAATCATATAATAATAGATTTTTTTTTGTTGTTAGAATTTGCATTTGAAGAAAAGTTTAATATTAATTCATTCGAAGGGCATTACCATTCAAGAGTTAAGAATCAATCAGCATCGATGATAGAAAAATTGAAACAAAGAGAAACAGAAAAAAAAAAGCAAAAGACATTTTAGCCAATCAGATCGCAATAATCGAAATTGCAATTTCGGACCTGGCAGATAACGTTTTCCTCGGATTAAGCGACTGTTTGGGCTTCAATTGTGACTACTGTTTTTGTCTTCAGAAAACGTCGGACGGCGTAGTTGATTTGTGCGGTGAAATAAAATAGATAAGAAAAAAACTTCTAAAAATTTATATTTAAAAAAAAAACAAAAACGAAAAGTGATCTTTCCGAAATCCGCTGTCGAAAGTTGGAATTTGTTTTCCTCTCCATATTTCCTCCGGAATTGTGCACCGGAGAAACGTGGTAACTTCCGGAATAATAGGAACAATTCACTCTTGAGAGTTAGAAAAAAAAAACAAAAATCACAAATCCGCGATCATCCGAGGCTCCTTGGATATATTGGTACCGGAATCAACAAAAGAAAGGCGCTGGAATATTGAGGATTCCTCCAGGGAAAATATTTTTCAGGATTTTTGAAAGACGCTTACACGTGTTGGTCCAGATCACACAAAAAAGAAACTCCTGATCGGCGAAACCTTATCACCGCAACCCTCCTTGTCCTGATCTTAGAATTTGTGTCAGCACGCGGTATTTCAGTAAAGAGCATTTTTCTGGGTTTTAAAATTAGTTTTTTTGAATTTTCCGGAATTTTGGAAATATCAACCTGAGCGTTTCCGACCAGCTCGTTATTTAGAATTAAGCGTAATATACGCATATTGTTTTTTCCGTTTAGTTCCTTAATCTTTTGCTTAAAAATTAGCTTTAAAAAAAAAAAAAAAACAAAAAACAAAAAAAAAAAAAAAAAAAAAGAAGGGAAAAAAAGAGAGAAAAGAACTTAAGCAGTAAAAGTAAAAGTTAACAAAAAAAAAAAAACACATTTTATAAAAATAAAATAACATCTTCCATCCTAATAGAAAAAAAAAGGAAACGAACACGAAATAAAGTAGCTTGCAATTTTTTTATATAGAGAGCATAACATTACCCAATAAACATCTTGATTTACAACAGCACTGCTGCACTCCGTTCAGCGAAGGCCTTCGGCGATCGGAACACACCCAGTAGACCACATGTATCAAATGTAAGTCACCTTGTTTTCATTCAATATTATGTTGGCTCTTTTTATTTATTTTTAATAAATTTTGCAATCAATTCATTAAAGTAAAACCTGAATTCATAAACAACCAAAAAAAAAATAAGCAGAGTAAACAAAAAAAAAACAAAAGAAAAAGTAATAAAGAAAAGAAAATTATAAATGATTGGAAGATATATGTTAGTAAAATTTCGAATGATTTAGCAGTTTATTTCCTGAAACTTAAATTTACGGTAGATGCAACACTATGTAGCTAATTTTTTTTCCTTTACAAGAAAATGATTAAGATAATGAATGTAATGAACATGATGGATATGAAGTAATTATAAGAAATGGCCTGAAATCAAAGGTGTTTGTGTTTGGGTGGAAAATGGGACTTGAATAAACATCAGACAAGTCATGGTAGGGTGGGCGTGGCGTAGCTCATAAAATTGGATGCTACCCAACTAGCGATGTGTATTTAGATTCGGTGACATCTTTTTTTTCAGATTTTTTTTCTTGTATAGGAATTCCCAATCAATTTCCGTGTGCTGGAATTTACTGTTGTTTTCGACTTCTGCGTTTTCGAACAAAAACAAAAAAAAAAAGCCTCCACATAATCTTTGCGGTATAAGAGCCCACCAGACTGAAGCAGCCGGACCTGCCAGAGCACACGGTGCCGCAGTACAAGATTATTTATATCGTTCCAACGAACTAAATGGCTCGAAGTAGAATTCATAACAGAATGGCGCCCAACTATAGGGGCCCGAGAGTTGCTATTTAACATTTTTTTTCCAGAATAAAGTTTGATGATGCTTTTTGAGAGCGGTGTTTCGGAATCTTAAAAGATGAAGCTACATGCTCGATCTATTCTGCCATTCATCGTTCGCAAAAACAATTCTACTTTGAAATAGAGCATTCTTAAGCACTCGCGGAGTCCTTTTTAAGAACACCTGGCTGATTAAGGAATTCTTAAAATATCCTCTCCATATATCCAAAAATTTACCTTCTATTAAATTTTTTTTTTGACAATGCGGAATTGCGTTGCAGCTTGCTGAATGCGGGCGAACGTACCCATTGTTCGAAATACCGTTTCAGTCAAATGTATTAAAAAGTCGTTACATTTAGCTTGGAATTCGGACTAATAAGCTTAATGTCAAATTTTTCCGACCAGTTGACTCAAGTAACTTCTGATATAATCTATCCGCAAACTTTCTATGCCAATTTTAACCCTTCAATATCTAATTTAACAGTTGAATTTTCGCTCGGAATCTAAGTGATATCGCAGAAGGAAACTTAATTACCTAACACAAACCCAAACATTTTTGAAAGTAAGGCCATTCAAAATACCGACCAAACTTTTCGATAAGCGGAAGTTAATCTTTCAATTCCTGCAAATTAAAATATATTTTTTGAAAAAAAAAAACGGTTTTTACCAACGTCATAAATATGTCCACCCGTCATAGCGGCGATAACTTAGTCGCTACAGCTCAAAGTTTGTGTACCATTTGTCGAGAAAATTTTATCGATGATTTCAGTATCGTAACGACCGCCTGTCAACATCGGTTTCATAAAGACTGCCTTTTTAATTGGCTAAAAGGGAATTCGGCGTGTCCACAGTGTCGAGCATATTGCCAACGCAAAGACTGTAAGACGCCACTAGAAAATAGCAATAGGCCCCAAACTAGGTCAAAGAGTGCTATGCAGTCCCCTCGTAATGCTGAGAATTCTTCAACGGCTTCAAATACGGTAGCACAAAGGCCTGTAGACCAGCCATCAACATCTCAAGCTGCAAGAGAATCTCTCGCACAAGCCTCTGGTCAGCAAAGTAATGGTACTGAGGAAACAAGAATACGGAATATCGTTAGTGCTATCTTAATGGCTAGGCAAGACTCACTTTTAGAAGGGCTAGAATCTAGAATCGCACAATTAGTAGCAACGAACATTGAAAGTTCTCTCGTACCCATTGTGAATAGATTAAATAACACTCGTCCTCCCGAAAGTGCATTTCCAATAGGACACTTAGAACCAAATTTCTGGCCACACGATCCACCAAACTTTCCAGCAGGAGAACAGAGTCCTAATGTTAATTGGAACCGCGTTGAGCCAAACCGGTTGAGCCACGTATCTTCAGTGACGCAATCAGGCAAAATAGCACAAATAATAGCGAATTGGGACATAAGATTCGATGGAAGCTCCAAATTATCGGTCGAAAGCTTTCTGTACAGAATTGAGTGCCAGGTGACCGATACATTAGGTGGCAACTTCAATTTAATTTGCGAGCATATCCAAAGCCTGTTTACGCATGAAGCCAAAGATTGGTATTGGCGCTATAGGCGCTCCGTCAATAGAGTAACATGGCCCGAATTATGTCAAGCTCTGAAAACCAATTTTGGAGACCACAGATCTGACACGGACATAAAAGAGTCCATGAGAGCGAGGAAGCAAGGATCATCCGAAGCTTTTGATGATTATAAAAACGCAATTTTGAAGCTTTCGGAGGGCCTTGTAAATTCTATAGCGGAGGGTGAACTCGTAGAAATTATTCTTCGTGGGCTTAGACCTAAAATTAGGCAACAATTGCTGTATGTCCCTATAAATTCGTTAGCAGAACTGAGAAAATTCTGTTTGAAGGGGGAAGGTCTAGCGAATGAGATTTCGAGAGCAACTGTTCCACCCAATGCTAACCAAGCAATCAGATTTCAACAACCTCGTCGACAAATCAATAATATAGAGGAAAGTTCTGGTGCTAAAGACGAAGGCGCAGATTCCACAGAGCTAGCAGCAGTAGGGCAGAGAGCAGCAAAACTAATTTGTTGGAATTGTCGCAAGGAAGGCCATCGTTTTCATGACTGCTTGGAAGCGAGGGCAATCTTTTGCTATGGGTGCGGTTCACCAGAAGTTTTTAAACCAAATTGTAAGGTCTGTGCGGGAAACGCGAAGCTGAGCGAAGGATCGAGCTCCTGCCTTCGCCAAGATTAACGACAACTGAAGATGAGCGAGCAAATAATCAGACAATAGATAATAGTTTAAGTTTACACAGAATAATTCCATATGAAGAACGACTCCGTATCTATTTAAAAAAAGAAGAGAAATTTTTGAGAGCGACCAGGAACGTAGAATTATGAGTAAAAGTAAAATTAGAAGCTCACAGCGTCAAAGGGATTTTTGGAAGAATGTTTCAACAAGTAGAAAAAGTCTCGTTAATGCAATCGATGCAATTCAAAGTAAGCCAACAGACTTAAGACCTTATGCGGAAGTGGTCATAAACGAAATTAAGTACCTAGGTCTTTTAGATAGCGGTGCACAAGTTTCGTGCATTGGCAGTGATCTCGCTCTGGAAGTGTCCCATAAGGAAAATTTTAAAAAGCGTGCTATGACAGTGTCTACCGCCGATGGCAATAAACAAGTGGTGTTAGGTACCATAGAGCTTTTAGTATCATTTCAAGGCAAGTCGCATTTAATTAAATTCTTCGTAGTCCCGAGTATATGCCATCAAATTATTCTCGGCATTGATTTTTGGAAAAAGTTTAAAATTGCTCCTAGAATAATCGCAAGTGTGGAGTCTGTAGATGATCCAGGCCACATTCTACTGTCCGAAACACAAAGTATGCGGTTAGAAAGGGTTAAAAATGTTTTTCCTTCTTATGAAAAGGAAGGGTTGGGGAAAACTCAGGTAATAGAACATGTAATAGAGCTTGAAGAAGGTGCTCGTCCGGTAAAGCAGCGGTACTTCCCGATTTCTCCGGCCGTCGAAAAGCTTGTGCACGCTGAAATAGACGAGATGTTAAAATTAAAAATAATTGAAGAAGCTGGCAACAGTCCGTGGTCGAGTCCTGTCGTCTTGGTCCGAAAACCAAACAAAGTCCGTCTATGCCTTGATTCGCGTGTTGTGAATCGGTTGACAAAGAAAGACGCATATCCATTGCCACACATAGAAGGCATTTTAAGCCGCTTGCCAAAAGCCAACTTTCTAACGTCATTAGATTTGCGACATGCATTTTGGCAAATACCGTTAGAAAAAAGCTCTCGAAATTTTACATGCTTCACAGTGCCAAACCGACCATTGTACAGGTATCGGGTAATGCCATTCGGCTTATGTAACGCCCCTCAAACGCTCTGTAGGCTAATGGATCAGGTTATTCCTCCTCAATTGAGATCCGATATTTTTGTTTACCTCGATGATCTCCTAATAGTTTCGGAGAGTTTCGAAAATCATATGAAAACCTTGGAGGAAGTAGCTTATCAGTTAAGGCGAGCCAATCTAACCATCAACGTTAGCAAAAGCAAATTCTGCATTAGGGAAATCCGCTATCTCGGATATATTGTAGGGAACGGCACACTGCGAACCGACCCGGACAAAGTAGCGGCTGTTCAGAACTATCCACAGCCAAAAACCACGAAGCAGCTGAGGAGATTTTTAGGCATGGCAGGGTGGTACAGGCGTTTTGTTCCGAACTATGCTACGATCTCCACCCCACTTACTAACCTTTTGAAAAAAAGCAAAGTTTTCAAGTGGAACGAAGAGGCACAGGAAGCGTTTGAGGCCCTTAAAAACATTTTGTCCTCTTCCCCAGTATTGGCTAGTCCAGATTATAATAAGGCGTTTATTATACAGTGCGATGCTAGCAAGCTGGGAGTGGGTGCGGTGCTTGCGCAGGAAAATAGTGAAGGGATTGAGGTTCCAGTGGCATATTTCTCACAAAAGCTTAACAATGCCCAGAGTAACTACAGCGTTACAGAGCTAGAATGCCTTGCTGCAGTACTAGCGCTCAAGAAATTTCGTGCCTACGTAGAAGGCCAAGACTTTAAGATTATAACCGATCACGCCAGCCTACAGTGGCTCATGAAGCAGCCAGATTTATCGGGTCGACTAGCTAGATGGTCTTTAAAGCTACAGGGTTTTCGCTTCAATATTGAACATCGTAAGGGCTCTAAAAATGTTGTGCCAGACTCGCTTTCGAGGCAAAACTTTGATGAGCTGGCCGAAATCGCTTACCTTCCCATTATTGACCTGACTTCTCCAGAATTCCGTTCCGAAGAGTATACAAAATTAAAAAAGGACATTACGAGTAATCAAAGCCAACTCCCCGACTTAAAAATAATAGACGAACATATTTACAAGCGTACCGAACATGCGAATGGTGACCCGGTTAAAGAAGCTTCGAACTGGAAACTTTGGATTCCAAGTTCATTAACAGAATCCACAATTAAAGGGGCACACGTTCCTCCCAACAAAAGTCATGGCGGTATCGGGAAGACTTTGGAAAGACTGAGAAGGAATCTTTATTGGCCTAATATGGTAGTGGACGTAAAGGATTTCATAAGCCAGTGTGACAAATGTCATATGAATAAAGCACCAAATCGTGTCCTACGTCCATCCATGAAATCATATTTCAATGTTGAGAGACCATTCCAAATGCTTTATCTGGACTTCCTGGGACCTTACCCGAGGTCGAAATCAAATAACATAGGAGTTCTCATAGTGCTAGATAACCTCACAAAGTTCCCATTCCTTTTGCCAGTGAAGAAAATGACGTCTCAAGTAGTAGTCGACTATCTTGCAAATTTAGTATTTCCAATTTTCGGAACGCCCGAGAAAATTTTAACAGATAATGGCAAGCAGTTCCAATCGGTACAATTAAACGAGTTCTTAAGTCAGCGCGGCGTTGCACATCATTTCACGCCACTATACAGTCCTCAAGCTAACGCCAGTGAGCGCGTGAACCGTTCCATTCTGACGGGCATTCGATCGTACCTATCCACAGATCAAACTGAGTGGGATAAACACCTCCAAGATATAGCTGAAGCCCTCAGAAGCTCGTTTCACCAATCTATAGCCTGTTCGCCATATTTCGCATTATTTGGCATGCCAATGATCAATCACGGTAAGGATTATGAACTTCTAAAAACCCTAAATGCACTGGAAAATGAGGAACTCAAGAAGGACGACAGATTACAAATAATTCGATCTAGGCTACGAGATAATATAGCCAAAGCTTTCGAAAAGTCGGCAAACCGTTATAATTTGAGAAGTACCGATAGGAAATTTGATCTAGGTGATCTAGTTTATAGACGAAATTTTGTCCTTAGCGACGCGTTCAAGAAATTCAACTCTAAGCTCGTGCCTAAATTCGTAAAGGCCAAGATCGTATCTCTAAGAGGTAATAATATGTATGAACTTGAAGATGAAGACACTCTCAAAAGGCAGGTTTATCACCAAAAGGATATTCAAGCGCGAAAATAGTACGTACCCCTTTTTCAAGCTCTTCAGTTCATATATCCTATATTCACTTCACAGCTTGTGCTGTAGTAGGGTACGAACGGGTTAAAGTTTCCATTCGAAATGTTTCTAAAAATAGATTTGCATATTAGCAATGATCTGAATGACCTGACAAGAACTTTGAATTTTAACCCTGAAATGGTAACGCTTTTGTGCTCTCAACGAATTATTTTATATAATTATTTATTACACTTATTTAGTTTAATTATAACCAAGACCCCTACCGTAATACCCTGTTTTTGTTTCAATCATATAATAATAGATTTTTTTTTGTTGTTAGAATTTGCATTTGAAGAAAAGTTTAATATTAATTCATTCGAAGGGCATTACCATTCAAGGGTTAAGAATCAATCAGCATCGATGATAGAAAAATTGAAACAAAGAGAAACAGAAAAAAAAAAGCAAAAGACATTTTAGCCAATCAGATCGCAATAATCGAAATTGCAATTTCGGACCTGGCAGATAACGTTTTCCTCGGATTAAGCGACTGTTTGGGCTTCAATTGTGACTACTGTTTTTGTCTTCAGAAAACGTCGGACGGCGTAGTTGATTTGTGCGGTGAAATAAAATAGATAAGAAAAAAAACTTCTAAAAATTTTATATTTAAAAAAAAAAAACAAAAACGAAAAGTGATCTTTCCGAAATCCGCTGTCGAAAGTTGGAATTTGTTTTCCTCTCCATATTTCCTCCGGAATTGTGCACCGGAGAAACGTGGTAACTTCCGGAATAATAGGAAAATTCACTCTTGAGAGTTAGAAAAAAAAAACAAAAATCACAAATCCGCGATCATCCGAGGCTCCTTGGATATATTGGTACCGGAATCAACAAAAGAAAGGCGCTGGAATATTGAGGATTCCTCCAGGGAAAATATTTTTCAGGATTTTTGAAAGACGCTTACACGTGTTGGTCCAGATCACACAAAAAGAAACTCCTGATCGGCGAAACCTTATCACCGCAACCCTCCTTGTCCTGATCTTAGAATTTGTGTCAGCACGCGGTATTTCAGTAAAGAGCATTTTTCTGGGTTTTAAAATTAGTTTTTTTGAATTTTCCGGAATTTTGGAAATATCAACCTGAGCGTTTCCGACCAGCTCGTTATTTAGAATTAAGCGTAATATACGCATATTGTTTTTTCCGTTTAGTTCCTTAATCTTTTGCTTAAAAATTAGCTTAAAAAAAAAAAAAAAACAAAAAAACAAAAAAAAAAAAAAAAAAAGAAGGGAAAAAAGAGAGAAAAGAACTTAAGCAGTAAAAGTAAAAGTTAACAAAAAAAAAAAAACACATTTTATAAAAATAAAATAACATCTTCCATCCTAATAGAAAAAAAAAGGAAACGAACACGAAATAAAGTAGCTTGCAATTTTTTTATATAGAGAGCATAACATTACCCAATAAACATCTTGATTTACAACAGCACTGCTGCACTCCGTTCAGCGAAGGCCTTCGGCGATCGGAACACACCCAGTAGACCACATGTATCAAATGTAAGTCACCTTGTTTTCATTCAATATTATGTTGGCTCTTTTTATTTATTTTTAATAAATTTTGCAATCAATTCATTAAAGTAAAACCTGAATTCATAAACAACCAAAAAAAAAATAAGCAGAGTAAACAAAAAAAAAAACAAAAGAAAAAGTAATAAAGAAAAGAAAATTATAAATGATTGGAAGATATATGTTAGTAAATTTCGAATGATTTAGCAGTTTATTTCCTGAAACTTAAATTTACGGTAGATGCAACACTATGTAGCTAATTTTTTTTCCTTTACAAGAAAATGATTAAGATAATGAATGTAATGAACATGATGGATATGAAGTAATTATAAGAAATGGCCTGAAATCAAAGGTGTTTGTGTTTGGGTGGAAAATGGGACTTGAATAAACATCAGACAAGTCATGGTAGGGTGGGCGTGGCGTAGCTCATAAAATTGGATGCTACCCAACTAGCGATGTGTATTTAGATTCGGTGACATCTTTTTTTTCAGATTTTTTTTCTTGTATAGGAATTCCCAATCAATTTCCGTGTGCTGGAATTTACTGTTGTTTTCGACTTCTGCGTTTTCGAACAAAAACAAAAAAAAAAAAGCCTCCACATAATCTTTGCGGTATAAGAGCCCACCAGACTGAAGCAGCCGGACCTGCCAGAGCACACGGTGCCGCAGTACAAGATTGTTTATATCGTTCCAACGAACTAAATGGCTCGAAGTAGAATTCATAACAACATCGGTGTACTGAATCAGGCTTTCGGGGTCAACTTCAATGCCTCCATTGGCCCACGTTGTCCGGGATGGGAAGTGTACTTTGAATTTTCTTCCAAAGTGGAGTTCTGAGTCCATAAAATCACCCACACAAAATGGTATTTTATTGACTCCAAAATGCTTTAAAATTTTTTGATGACCATAGTCATGAAGAAGCTGTTTGGAGGGTATCTTCAGCCTAATTGCACAAAGTGCAGCTGATGTTTGGACGTGAATGTGCAAGGGAGTCAGCCCAACAATAGCTTCAAGTGCTACTGTAGGGCATGTCTTCATCGCACCGGTTAGTAAGAGACACGCAAGTCGCTGAAGTTTTGAGCACATGGTAATAGACTTAGTTTGTGTGACCTTTTGCCACCAGACTAGACAACCATATGTGAAAATTGGACGTACCACTGTCTGGTAAATCCAGAAAATGATTTTGGGGTTAAGGCCCCAAGTTTTTCCTATACAAGACCGCGTTGTCCATAGGGCTCTTTGTGCCCTCCTTTGTGTGTTCCAATTAAGTTTGCTATCGGGGATAACTCCTAAATACTTTACTTCATTGGAATAGGGAATGTTAAAATCTCCGAGGATGATAGAACCCAAGTTCAACTTACGTTTCAATCAGGCATGTTACGGAAATCAAGATTGTCAGAATCGGACGATTTCCGAAATTTCATGTGGCCTACAATTCGTTATCGCACAACTTTTTTTTCATAATAACAGATGAAAGGCACACATACATATATTCAGTCCCTTCGAATTGAAAAGTCATAATCGGCTTGATTTTTAGCAGCATTTAAAGTTTTTGACGATTGTAACTATTAGTGATTTCCGTAAGTCCTGTAAAAATAAAATGTGTCTCCGACGACTGTCGCCTACACCGAAAAAAATCCGTAGGTAATATTGAAGAAATGGGCTGCGTTATTGAAGAAACGGCAGTAAAAATAGAGCTAACTAAAAAAAGCAATCAATATGAATAAAGACGATATTCAATATGAAAAAAATTCAAATCAGGAAAAAAATTTCGTTATATTGAAGAAATATCTTCATATCTACGAAATTATTTTAGTCAAATTTCTTCAAGTATATTATCCTGCTTCGTTATATTTAAGAAATTTCTTCATATCTACGAAAATAATTATTGATATTGAATAAATTTCTTCAATATTACAAAAGATTTTCTTCAATATGAAGAAATTTATTGAAATACGCAACCCTGCTTAGTTATATTGAAGAAATTTCTTCATATTTATATATTTAAAAATTTCATCATATGTATTAACTGTTGTGAGCCCCGTCTGTCTCACATCTCCTATTTTTTATAGACAAGAAAATCGTCCAAATTTCATACACACAAAACAGTATATTAACTTTCTCATTGCAAGCAATAATGATTGACTAAATAAAGACTCGCGATAAGAATTAAAAAACAATTTTATGTATATATGATTGTGTGGTTAAAAGGACGAAAATTCTAAAATATTATGAAAGGACTTAAAGAAATTTTTCAAAATTTTATTTATTTATTTATTATTAAAGTTAGGAGAGTTTCCAAAACTATACTAACTTAGATTATTTATAGCGCTGGCAATATTTTCTTTCAATTTTCAAATTAAACACAATTTCGCTGCTTCCATAAAAAAGGCGTTTTCACTTCATGGACGAACTTTGCTTATGACGCTGAATCTTCTGCCTTAAGACTCATCAACCCCAAGAACTTCTTAAAAATATTCAATTTTTCGTAATATTGAAGAAATTCTTCATATCTCAAGAATTACATTAGTCATATTGAAGAAATTTCATTATTTATACGAAATAAATTCGTTATATTTAATATATAAATTAATTTTAAGACAATTTCTTCGTCATATTGAAAAAATTTCTTCATATTTACGAAAATAATTTCTTTATATTCACGAATACGTTTTGTTATATTAACGAAATTTCTTCATATCAAGAAACAAATTACGTCATATTGAAGAAATTTCTTCATTTATACGAAAATTCTAAATTTTAAAATGTCCTACGAAAGCTTTTGTCATATGTAAGAAAATTTCTTTAGTATGAAGAAATGTTTTCGTACCTATGAAGAAATTTTGTTATATTGATTAAACTATTTAACTCATATTGAAGAATTTTTTTTCGTTCCATTCACAAAATTTCTGCAATATAACAAATATTTTCGTCAGCATGAAGAAAACTCGTTATATTGACTAAAATTCGTATTCAAATATTTACGAAAATTTTTAATCAATATTACTGCCGATATTTCTTTCAGTGTAGTATGGAACTAGACTAACATGCCCGATAATCTTGTTCTCTAACACATGATATCGATTTTTTTAAATTTTCTTGCATTTACAGAATAGGGATGGGCAATATCTGAAGATCAATCGACAGTGACGATACGTGCGTATCGCAAAAATATATCGATATATCGATTTTTATTCAATATTCTTTTTTCAAACAAAACATCCTTTTTCGCACATTCGTTGAACTTATTTATATTGGTCTGGATAAACAACAATATTATTTATAAAAATTTGGAACAGCTTCGAAAGAGAGTTTTAGCTTCTTACATAGAAAAATTTTGGCTCTGGGATAGCGTAGGGGATGCCATGCCTGCTATGCTCTTGAACCCAGGGTTTGAGCTTCGATTCCCGGCACAGGCAAAACAGAGTGTAATGTTCCACAGCCTAGCACTGTTTTTCCAGAAAATCGCATATTAGGGGCACACTACGAAAAAAGGCCCTTACGGTATCAAAATGGGCCGATCCAAGGCCTAAGTAGCATCCACTGCAACATACATACATATACATAGGTACATACAACATCAGAATTTTTTACTGTTCAAAAGTGATAAAAAATTATTTCGTTTTTGATGTCAAAATAACAATGGCTTCATGAACCGTTTTATTTTTGAGTATTTTTTTACACTTTTTTCAAACTGTGTACGCTAAAAGAAGTTCTGGACTCCTATTCGTGAGATATCAAAAAAGTATTTTTCGGATTCTTAAAGTCCAAGGGGCTCTCTCCGGTTATGTCATAGAGAAAAAAAAACGCTTCAGAAATAGGTATGTTCCCGTACTGCACGAAACTGCCTAATACTGCCCAATTTTCATACAGTTTTCCAACAATTGGGCAGTTTCTCGTGCAGTACGGTAACGGACGTATTAATGAAATATTCGGATATTCGACTTGTCATTGGTGTAAGGCGTAAGGGCCTTCGATAAAGATGGATTCACATGTGTCTAGTTCAAACTTAAATCGACTTGAGAGAAACCGTTAGTATTTTCGAACAAAAAGCAAATAAAAAAAAACTGGCTTCATTGCAGCTGCATTCATGCGAATGTCCTTTGAAATGGCATTGTACGATGGCAAGCCCCTCGTTTATTCCGTTGACGAATATATACTATTAAATCGCTTGAATGTCATACGCTCTAAAAGAGCAATTAGCGTGTAATACGATATTTTTATTGAAAGGCTAAACTGCAAAAACTGCGCGTAGCAAATATCCTTGCCTCTCCTCCCCACGAGCATGAAAACGAGAGAATTGAAAAACAAAAAAAGAATAAACTCCGAAGCCAAAGCAGCTTAAGAAGTTCTCTTTCTCTTTTTCCAAGCGAGCAGCGCGTATCGGCTAAACGATCTTATTTGCGAGCAAACAAAAAAAAGGACATTTAGGGAAACCGCAAAAATTATGGTGATATAAAAGCGCTCAGAGAGGCGATGAGCTGAGCTCAGGCTGAGGTTGATGGGCAAATGTTGCATGTTGCAGAGTATCAAAGCGAAGGATTCGAAAGCAAGTCATAAAAACGACTCGCATGATTTAAATTCTTCCTGACTGTTTATTATTATTTTTTTAATTTTTTTTTTTTTTTGGTTTCCTCTTTTTATGTTTCATTTTCGAAAAACTTTTTACGATCGGAATAGTTAAAATGTCCTTGCGATGCAATAAAACAACAACAGCTACAAAGGAGAAGTGCAATAAAAATGATGGATTCGTTGCGCCACAAAGTCGTCCTCCTAGTCAGTCATTGCTCTCGTCACCATTGCCATATTCATCGTCGTTTGCTTCTTTCTAGTCGTGGTGTCAAAACTGCAGCAAGAAAAAGTCATAAAAATTTGCAATCGCAGCGCAGGACACCTTTTTTTTTATATTTATTTCTGTTTTTCTTTTTGTAGAAATTTGATGCGCAGACATGCATTTTCATTTCGTTTTTATTTTTCCGCATTTCAATTTCGATTTCGATTTCCATTTTTGAGTTTCATTTTTATTGAATGCAAAAAATCGCAATAAAAGCGAGTAAGTCTATTAAAGCGATAACAGCGGATTTGAATGCCATCGAGTACGCGAGTGAGGATCCTGTTCGGCGTTTACTTTTCGGCTGATTTCCACAATAATCCCATTAACAGGATTATGTATGGGCAATAAATGTGGATAAAATTCTGTGCTTCCTGTGTTCGCATTGCATTGAGTTTTCCGTAAGCATCTGACGTGCTTTGACATGCCGCGCTCGAGCTCTAGCGGCGGCTCACTCGCTCGCTATCTTAAGGAGTATGCATCCTTTGCATGCAAATCTCTGCTTGATTAAGCATTTTCTCAACGCACATCAACTCGGGGTCTCAGTATCTAAAGGGGACGGTAGGGAAAACGGGGAAAGGGTTGCATATAATAGTTGGCTATGTACGTATGTATGTTAAGCGTTGGATATCCTTTTGCAATTATCTATGGCATCGTTCGTTGCGTTTATGCGATGTTCAGCAATTTTTCAAAATCAAATTACAAAGTTGCCCGGAAAAACCCTTTGGCGCATCACCCGTGCGAATAATGTTTTGCCTTTTTTTGTTTTTTTTTTTTTTTTGTTTTAGTTTTCTTGTTTCCTTGTCCTTATCCGTAAAGGGATGGTGCATTGTTTTCGTCAACGTTTGCATTTTGTGTTATCCTTCGTTATTTTTTCTGTGCTGCTTTTCAATCTTTACATTGATATTTCAATAATTGTCAGTTGAGCTGTCAATACTGCGAAGTGAAAGTGTCAAAATGTACGACAAGAGAGTTTGCAAATTATCCAGAACGATTGAAAGCAATGGAACGGTTAAGTAGAGAGGGGTTTTTCTTCGATGTAATTTATGCAATTCACTCACACAATTCATCAAGAGGTTGTTTTACAATTGCACTGGCGTTTTGAATGAATAGCGAGACATACCTACATATTTCAGATCCTTTAGAATTCCTCTCTTAACGTTTTCATAAGATGAGAACATTTTTTCAATAAAAAATCGTGTCCTTTTTTATGGCACGTTGGTAGTGTTAACGCTGCTTGGTTCTGCAGAAACTAAAAAATTTTTTTTTAATACAGTCCATCTCTTTTTTCCCCCCAGGGCAGGATTTAGATTTTTGGTGCCTTGGTAGATAGTATGTTAGCAATTAAGACTATTTCTTTTTTCCTCCTTGGTTTTTCGTTCTTCCATTTTCCTTTTTGTTGCTTTGTTTTTCCCACTTGTTTCTGTCTTCTTCCTTTCTATTTCCATTTCCATTTCCTTCTTCCTTCTTATTCCTTCTTCTTCCTTCTTCTTCCTTCTTCTTCCTTCTTCTTCCTTCTTCTTCCTTCTTCTTCCTTCTTCTTCCTTCTTCTTCCTTATTCTTCCTTTTTTCTTTCTTCTTCTTTCTTATTCTTCCTTCTTCTTCCTTTTTTCCTTCTTCTTCCTTCTTCTTCCTTATTCTTCCTTTTTTCTTTCTTCTTCTTTCTTATTCTTCCTTCTTCTTCCTTTTTTCCTTCTTCTTCCTTCTTCTTCCTTCTTCTTCCTTTTTTTTCCTTCTTCCTTCTTCTTCCTTTTTTCTTTCTTCTTCCTTCTTCTTCCTTCTTCTTCTCTTCTTCTTCCTTCTTCTTCCTTCTTCTTCCTTCTTCTTCCTTCTTCTTCCTTCTTCTTCCTTCTTCTTCCTTCTTCTTCCTTCTTCTTCCTTCTTCTTCCTTCTTCTTCTTCTTCTTTCTTCCTTCTTCTTCCTTCTTTCTTTCCTTTCTTTTCTTCCTTCTTCTTTTCTTCCTTCTTCTTTTCTCTTCTTCCTTTCTTCTTCTTTTTTTCTTTCTTCTTTTTTCTTTTTTTCATTTTTCATTTTTCGTCTTCCTTCTTCTTTTTTCTTCTTCTTTCCTTTTTCTTCTTCTTTCCTTTTTCTTCTTTTCTTTCCTTATGTTTTCCTTCTTTCATCTCTCGTCTTTCTTCTTTTTTCTTCCTTTCTTCATCCGTTTCCCTTTTTCATCCTTCTTCATTTTTCCTATTCTTTATTTGTGCTTCTTTCTTTTTTCTCTTTTTCCTTCTCCTCTTCTCTTCCTTTGTGCCTTTTTCAATTGGCAATAAATGAATTTGGGTAACTTCCGTACGGATAGTCAAAATATAATGCGTTAACATTTTCGGGACGCTGGATATATCGAAGTCGGGCTTGACCGACTTTAGCTTTCTTACTTGTTTGTTTTGAAATACGATAGGAGATTTCTTGCACTTTTAGTCAATACCTTATAGAATCGAGTAATATATTGAGTCATAACTTCCTTGTGAATTTGAAGTCGAATTCGAAGAGCCTAGAATGGAAGCCCTTCATTCGAGAACAAATTCATTCGGGGAATAAATATACCTGATAAAAATTTTAAAGTAGGTACTCGAAGAGTCGATAGATCCAGTGCCGTCTTTACGCGCTGGGGGCCCCGAGCGGACAAACGAGTCTCGGCAAAAAAATTGAGATATAATCTTGCTTTATTTGATTCATGTATGTGGTAGGGATGTAAAAATACTGGTCGAATCAATTAACTAAATAACTAGGCTTCATAAATTTCAATATGTTCAGAGAAGACTCCTATGAAATTCATAAAGGTCTTCTCTGAACATATTGAAATTTATGAAACTGCTGTTTTTGTTTGAAGTCACTATATTGGTTGGGGAGGGGGACCCCACACACTTTAGGGCCAGGGGCCCCGCACAGGCTAAAGACGGCTCTGGATAGATCGGCACATGAATGATTTTGTAATCGATTTTGGCCCATTTCCGTGCGAGCCTTCTTCGGATAGAACTGGATCAACGCTTTTTCACCCCTTGTACCTATGTATGTACAATGTAAGTACATACACATGTATACAGTGGACCCCCGGCAATCCGGCCTTTGCCTTATCCAGCACACCCTGTAATACGACATGACCATTATTGAGGCGGTGTCATGGAAATCAGCTCGATATTGAAAAATGTCGAAATTTTGAGGTACTTCAGGGAATAACAAATTATAGAATCGTATCAATGGACATGTAATTGTCGGCTAACATAGTAATTTTTTGTAAAACAAAATTCCGGACTATATGGGGCTCAAATTCAATAGTTCGATACCGCCCTCCAAAGTGTTTGTCGGAGTACCGGGGGGGGTCCACTGTATTGAGAATATTTTTCGAAAGAAGAATTTTCAATGGGCCCAACATTTGAGCTCACTGCCAACAACAAAGTGCCTTTGTTGGAAGGAGTTGTCTTAATTGCAAATCAAAATATTTATGTCATGTCATTCTTTCACGAAAGGACAACAACGATTTACAGCCAAAGTGAAGGCAGCAGCATCGAAACCTTGAAAAACCAAAAAAAAAAAAAAAAGGTGTGAACCGTCGACAAAAGTTAAATGTGCCCGCAACATGAGTGCTCATTCAAGAGCAAGACGACAGTGACACGGAAATAATCTTGAAAATCCAAATGCACAAATGCAAAGGATAAAGGATAAAGAGCTACAACAAATGCGGGCAAAGCTGGAACACCTATATACGGACGTACCACTTGAGAAATGAAAACCAAGAAGAGAATGCAAATGGGTAGGACGAAATTCGAATGGAAGGGGTTGCTGGCATTTGTCTTTGACTTTCGAGTACTTTTCGGCTGCCTTCGCGATCGAAGGCAAAAAGGATTTCACTCTTGAGCAAGCCGAAAGGATGAAACGAAGGAAGAAGCGAAAGATTAATGTCCGAAAAATGGTAATTTGTATGCATTGCGACAACAGCTACAACAACGTCTCCGTCAAGCTGCACTCCTGCTGGAATGCTTAGAGGAGCAAAAAAGGACGTAGAGCAATCCTTGCCTTCGCGTCTTCCGTTTGGCCTGGCGCTGACACATGCAAAAGTCGAAATAAAGTTGTAATCTCTTTAATTGTCCCACTTATGTTAATGAATTCACAATGCGGCGTTGTTGCTGCCGCTGCCGCTGCTGCTGCTGCTGTTGCTGTTGCGCATGCGCATGCGCATTGTTGCCGTGCAACAAACCCTCGATTGGGATAGTCCCACAATTTACAACACTTTTTCGAGAGCTCGCGTTTTCTTCTATTTTTTTTTTGTTTTTATTTTTTTTTTTTTGTGATTGTCATTGTCATTCTGACTCGCTCGTATTTATGCATAATTTATTTGGCTAAAGGATTGTCACACCTTTTGCGTGGCATTGTTTCCATCGTCGAACGGAACATCGGGGAAGGAAGGTTCGGTCGGGACGAGACGGGACGGGACGGCTTCGGAGCTCGGTACAAAACGATGCATTTTGTTTTGTAAATATTGCGTTCGTTATTAATGACTTCGCGATGAAGTGGCAGCGAGAGAGAAAGAGAGCGAATAGTGCGTGCTCGGGCCTCCGGAAAAGGACATTTCAAAGGGATTTGCATACCTCCGCGTCCTCTTCGGACGAAAAATGTATGCGTAATATTTTCAAATATTTTTGATTTCTTTTGGGAATTCCTCTAATTTCCTTCGATTTGCATACGCTTCTCATTTG
The DNA here is from genome assembly GCA_020466095.1 of Chlorops oryzae. Classification (NCBI taxonomy): domain Eukaryota; kingdom Metazoa; phylum Arthropoda; class Insecta; order Diptera; family Chloropidae; genus Chlorops; species Chlorops oryzae. The sequence continues at coordinate 39,312,038 of CM035806.1, forward strand.
TCATTTTGTGTTGAAAAATATTCTCACTTTTCCATATTCCGATTCCATCCTCGTTCTATTTTTCCGTTGCCCGACACGAGAGATACGATCGAATCGGAAAGCTGATATCGCGCCAGTCTCTCAGTCGCTCACTCAGTCGCAGCTCTTTCGTTGGATAAGGAAATTAATGAGTTCTTAATCTTTCTCGTTATGCTATTTTAATTCAATTCCAACGAATTTCCTTTTCGAATTTACATATTTTTCCCTTGAAACATCATAAATCCTTTTGACATAACTGAAGATTATTAATATTAGGTGTGATCAAATGATGCTCTTTCTTGGCATGTGAGATTTTTTTTTTTTTTTTTGTATATTTTCGGAATTTAAAAACGGATGATTTTTCTGATCGGTGAGATTAACCAGAAATATTCGATTAAGGACAAAAAGTTGTTGATCCTTTTGAAGAGTCAATTTGGCATGAAGCCAAAAATAACTTCCAACAATTTATCTATTGCCTTTATTAATTCGGGTTTTAATTGAATTGTGACACTTTTTTTGGTGTCATCGAATGTAAACCAAATTTTGACTGCAATTCCTGAAAGTACTAGATAAATGTAGTCAAATTTTATATTTGGTTTCACTGGATTGTCTACAGGTCAATTTTGAATCGATCTCGAAAGGTATGGCCGAGAATTAAGTTGCGCATTTTACTTATGGCTATATCTCGTAAACCGTTCAATATATTAATTTAGTTTTCGATACACACAAAAAAATAAAATGTAATGCTAATAATTTTATACTTTGTCCCAACAATTTTATTGGTTAAAAATCGTTCTCAACAATTTAAATTGTTCTAAGAAAAAAATGTATGTTCTTTAAACAACAAACAAATTCTTCGCATGACCACAGAAACTGAAAATTAATTCTTGATGCAACAATTTTTTGCAACAACATTTTCTCAACAATGTAAAGTTCTTGAGAAGCTTTTTTGAGTGTATAGAGAAAAAAAAAAAAAAACTGTAGCAAAAGTTGACCCGAAAAAATTCAACCTAGTTGCAAATATCTCAAAAATTAAACAATTTTTCCACCTCTCTCGGCATTTTTGTCTCATAGCTCCCGATCCGGGATGAAATTAATGAAATCTCGTTTTATTAGAATGAAGAAAAAATTAAACTAAACAGCGTTCAAGCAAGCCAAGCGCTCCTTAATACCGTTTTCTTACTATTCTCCATAATGTTCCATTAGATATCTTAATAATAAGGAGTACGCCTCCAACGTGGAATCTCATTATATACATAGCTCGTAAAAAAAAAGGATTTAAGGGTATTGAGTTTCTCCACAAACCTCATCCACAACAATTCTGGCTAGCGATGACAAAAGCTAATCAAAAAAAGTCAATAAAGTTGCAGGCAGGATCGCCTATTCATAAAACTAACTGGTTCTTCTGTAGAAAGAAATAGAGAGTAAGAGTGAGAGTGCGAGTAAGAGTGAGAGTGAGAGTGAGTAATCACGCCCATTTCTCTCCGCTAATGGCTCAGTTGTGTAAATTATAGTCATGCCTATCAACGCATCGGAACTGTCAGCACAATGCCACAAAAACATATCCTTAACAAGCAAGCAAGCGAAAAAATGAATTTAAAACGAAAAGTCCTTCAACTCAAACGCCATAAGGACACTCCATTAGGCCACTCAGAACTCGAAATTGATGCGATCGCCGTCATCGTCAGTTGCGGCAATTTTGACACACGCCGTACACCCGTCCGAAAGCAATTCCCCGAATCGAGTTCAATATCCCGAAAATCCTTTGCGGCGCGCTCCGCTCCGCTCCTCTCCGCTCGCCTACGCAATGTGCCATTAAAGCAGCTAATCTATTTTCGTTTCATTTCGTTTCGTTTCGATTCTATTTCGTCCCTTCGTCCTGCCGTTTCGGTAGTCGAGCAGAAAAGTGCGTAATTTGAAGTGAAAATATATTAAGAAAATCGAAAATTACGGACAGCAACAATTTTCAGTTGCTGCAGCAAAGGGGGAAAGAGTGTTAAATTGTTGTATTTATTATGCTTGAAAATTATGTAACGCACTTTTGTGACAGCTGCGCCGCGCCGGCGCATGCCGAAATTTGTATGGCTTTTCGAAAATTCCATTCCATTTTCCCCTCCCACCCTCTTAATGGAACATAGGATGGCATTGCACACGGACTGAGCGTCTGGATCGCGCAGATCACCTTGTACTGATATGATCGTGGTTTTCCGATAAACGCGACCCACCACCACCGCCATCTGTAGTGCCAGCACCATTGCCACCTACCCTTTCGCTATCAGTTTCTGCGGTCAGTGGATTTTGTCGCGTGGTCCGAAAGGATATGCCATTCCACGAAAATTTGCATATCAACCCCTCGGCTTTGCAATTGCGAGATTCAATCGCTCTTCGACGACATCAAATTAGAAGAGCAACGGCACAACACAAATGAGCAGCTGCGCCGAAGTGCAACACAATGCACCCACTTCTGTCCGAAAATAGATCCTGCTGAAATAGATCCGGCGATGATGTCATCTGGCACGCGCTATGCGGGTGAACTATTTATAAATTCGAAGAGCCGAAGAATATTGAGCAGGCTCGAATTGAGGCTCAAATAGGTAGGTCACGATTCTAGTGTGAGACGCTCACGACAGATACCTAGGTGTTATTTTCAAAAATTAAACGGATTCGTCATTTCTGGTGATTTTACACTTCTTAAAGTTTGGTTTTTTAAGCTTCCCAGTCCGGTCCGATGAAAGCCCAGAAAGCGAAAATATTTTTATATTTAGGATAAAATCCTCTATATACATAGGTACCTATCATATGTACTATATATGTCACTACTCATAGATTTTCGGCGGGAATATTGCAGTTGAACTATGATATGTCTACTCAGGAGCACGTGTTCAAAATAATTTACATGGAATAACACAATTGCAATTTTCTAACAAACTTAGTCCTTGGTAAAACTTCACACATATTTACAAAATCGGTCTTAATAGCAAAATATTACATTGTTTTAAGATTAGGAATACTTAAAACAAAAAATAATCAAATCTATCGTACTCTTTTTAGCACTACACGTTAACCACGTTCTTTCTTAACTACAGCAAAAACTTTCCACGTCAACCAACATCTGCCATAATCAAACAAATATTCATTTTTAAAAGAACAATTTATGGATGTAAGAAAAATGTCGATGGAAGAATATTCGATTATGATTTACAAAATATGACAAAATGGAGGAGTTTTGTATGGTTCACGTCAATTTTCTGGTCCTATATCCTATATGTTTCAAAAAATAAAGACAAAGCTTCAACCAAATCATATACACGAGAAATGCCTGAAAACATTTCTATCACAAATTTAGCACATAAGCGTTCAAAAAGATACTGCATTTCGTATAATTATACACAAATCGGCAACATGCTCGCAGGTCAAAATGACGAGAGAAAAACTTATTCTAGTACCAAGTCGATAAAATGCCATTTGATGTAAAAGACTGAAAAACTAGTAGAAAATAGAGCTCAAGAATCTCAGAATCAAGATGACATATAAATAGTTATTTTTGGTACCTATACTATGTACATTATACTGTTTTTGATCAAAGTTTAGCATAAATGTAATTCTAATGTTACAATCTTGTAATCCCTAGCAAAAAGCTACGTGCTTCAAATATTCTATTACAGAAAAAAACATTTGATGAGCAATAAGCAAAACTTAGTATGCGGTAATGCATCATTTAATAAAGTTTCAATTATGAACTTTTCAAGCAATATAAAAAACCGAGCGACGCCGTGTTTCTTTGATAATTTTCTCGCAAGTGGCATCATAGTGCCACCATACAATACTACAAGCGACACTTCCCAAAATCACTAAGACGGGTGAGGGGAGCTTGTATAAACCGACTTTGCCCATTCACAATCTGACTTTGCCCACAGTTAACACATTCACATAAAATAAACTGACTTTCACCACGATTTGTGTACAGATGAACTCACACATCGACATTACAATCTGACTTTCAACACAGCAGAGCTCAATGCTTATTACCCTCTAGGAAGCGTGAGTTATATTGCCCGGATGCAACTAGTACTTTCACCAAAACTAAAGAACTAGTGCAAAGGGGGGTAGAGCTTCGTATAAAGCTCCGACAAGTATTGCATGGAAAAATGGTTTTTTCAGTGTCAGTAATAAGAGTTGCCATTATATAGTTGTTGAAAAGAGCGTTGATGCTCCGAAATCAAAAATAAAATTTATCTTTATATATTACAAATATTTTTGTAAATAAAACAAACACGAAAAATAATTCGGTGTCTTTTAAATATTGCGTATTGGAGGCTCAAAAAATTTTAGAAGAAAAATAACCAAAAAACCACAAAATATGGTCAATAATCTTTCAAAGGAACTAATGTTTTACTATGCCCAATTTACCCAATTGGTTCCCAAATCACTAAAAAAGCGTTAGTTCAAGTGTACAATTAGTGATTTTTAGCCCACATGCAATGTTAATTTTGTACAGAGTAATACATAACCAGGTGTATAAAGAAGAACCAGTGCTGGTGGAATTAGAACTAGTAAAACGCTAGAGCTTAACTACTCATACTTCCTGCAGGGCTGTTGAACTGTTCACCACAGCAGTCGTTGACAAAACTCTATCTTTTTCAGTCGCACTCATGTATAAAGCTTGGTCGCTTGCTGTCTTGTTGTTGGTCTAACCTAATACTTTTTGCCAATCCACTGCAATATGTCTTATCTGTCACATAGAATCAATAGAAAATAGAACAGCTATGGCAGCGAATTCTTGCTATGTATGCTTGCACTTTATTTTACAATTTCAATATTTCAATCTAACTAACTACAATTAAAATAGTTGAGAAGTTGTAAGAAACAAACAGCAGTCATCAAGGGAATAGTAATTGTTTTATTGTGAACCTGATGCCACATAATTTTTAACCTTTACAAATGCTAGAATTCTTGACAAATTCCGTAGTGATAAAAATTATGCATTTAGTTACAAGCATTTCTTAAACAAAAAAAAAAAATTAAAAAGGTTCAGTTATACTTCACATATCGCAGTCCTGTGTTTCTTTGAAATTTTTCGAAAGTGAGTATGAATATTCCGTGATTTCCTGCTTAAGGTTTTTGTTGGTAGCTTTTTGGTGAATTTCTCGAAAGAGTTGAATTTCCTATACCTGCCTAATGGTGAATTTCTTATTAGCGGCAGAGGCTTTGCGACGTCGACAGTTAGACCTACAGTCCTACATGGTTCTGGGTACCTATAGTTGTATTATAGTATGTTATCTTATCAGTGTTGTAACAGTTCCTTTTTTTTGTACCTAGGTACAGGTACAGTTCCTTAAAATAAAAAGGAACTAGTTCCAGGTACAGGTACACAAAATTAAAAGTAACTAGGTACAAAAAAGGTACTTTTCAAAATTCACTTAGTATAATTAAACTGCAGAATTTTGTGCCGAATTCGATATGCGCCAGACAAACGTAATCTAAGTAATATGCCTGCCACACGTAGATCGAAATTGCTCAATTTCAAAAAATTTCAGAACAAATCTGACATTTGAAATTGAGGCAATTTCAATTTTGTTCTGAAATTGCTTAATTTCGATCTACGTGTGGAAAGCATATAACGCAATTTCAGAACAAAATTCAAATTGCCTCAATTTCATATGTCAATTTTGTTCTGATATTTTCTGAAATTGTGCTTTTTCGATCTACGTGTGTCGCACGCATAAAGCTAATCTTATATGTGAAAAATAATGTTTTGTAAAAAAAAAATTCAAATTCAAATTAAACATTTGATATGAAATTTTTCCGACTTCAATGATAAAACTTCGAGTTTCTCAGGTTTAATCCTATTTTTTAGATACATTATGCTCCCAAATATTTTTGGTCATAAAACTATCTTTAAAAGGAAACCAACGTAACTACAATCGGCAAAAATTTTACGGAGATATGGTCGAAGAAACTCAGACTTGAGGAAATTGCTCTTGAAGCTGGGCAATTTCTTATTTTTTAATCAAAATGCCGAAAAGTAGACTTCCTTTTTTGTTTTTTCAAAACCGCTCTTTTCGCCAAAATGCAGCCCTGTTTTCAATTAGGAGTCAACTATAATATAAATCTAAGTTATAAGGAGCCCCGAGGTATCAAAATCTGGGTTACTGTTTAAACTCATGTTATATATATAAGGAGCCCAGAGCTGTATAAAGCCTAGTTATAAGGAGCCCGGAGCTGTCAAAGTCTAGGCTATAATTTAAGCCCATGTTATAATGAGCCCGGAGGCGCGAAAATCTAGGTTATAGCTTAAGCCCATGTTATAAAAAGCCCGGAGCTGTATAAATCTTAGTTATAGGGAGCCCCGAGCTGTCAAACCCATGTTATAAGGAGCCACGGGCTAAATCTAGGTTATAACGAAGTCCTGAAGCTAAATCTAGGTTATAAATGCGCCAGATTTTTTCTAAAAAAAAACAATTTTGCCGATCGTTAAATCCTGTTTCCTTTTTGAAACTACCCCGGAGTGGAGCACAAAATGTTAAGATATTCGAAGAATCGACTTTTTCAAGTAAGCCTCTCTTTACTTTCGTAACATAGGTGCCGGGCGACACGAGGATGCAAAGGCTCACCGCGACAGGTGCCTTGATTTGCATGAAAATGAATTGCTGTCTGTCATGCGACGAGCGAGTCCTGCGCTGGCCTGGCTGGAGACACTATAGTATACTATATTATTTATTAAAGCTCCTTTATTTTTTAGCGGTTTGTACTGAATCAGATACGCCAAGATGTCATCATCCCCGTAAGAACCAAGGCATCCACGCCAATCAATACCATCATTATGTTTGTTCCTCAACAGGAGGTATTTGCTTAAAAATATAAAAAGTATATTTATATATGTATTGTCATATTTGAAGGCCTGGATTGTTGAACGTATGGGCCGCTTTCATCGAATAATGGAGCCCGGATTGAATATTCTAGTACCGGTAATTGATAAAATTAAATACGTTCAAAGTCTGAAAGAAATCGCAATAGATGTTCCGAAACAAAGCGCGATAACCTCGGATAATGTTACCCTTAGCATAGACGGCGTGTTATATCTAAGGATCATTGATCCTTACAGAGGTAGGCGTTATCAATTCTCTCAATCCTTTTGAATAAGCGATGTATAGAATCATTTCCCGTTTCGTCATAATCAGCGTCCTATGGAGTCGAGGATCCCGAATTCGCTATAACCCAACTTGCTCAAACCACGATGCGTTCAGAACTTGGAAAAATGTCGCTGGACAAAGTATTTCGCGAAAGGGAATCGTTGAACGTTAGTATCGTTGATTCGATTAACAAAGCCAGCGAAGCTTGGGGCATTACATGCTTGAGATACGAAATCAGAGACATAAGGGTAAGCATCATATTTACATGTGTTCCAATCTCTTTGAAATGAGCATGCATTTTCGTAGATATGAATTTAGTTTTAATTGCTCTGATGTGCTGTCAGGGATACAACGCCGTTTCCAATTTTTCCATTACTATTTAGTTTTTCGACTTCTGCTCTATATTTATGTCCAATTTTCAGCAGTTCAACATCTGCTCTAAGTGCGAAATTTCTCTTCGCCATGCAACCCAATTATTAATCTAAAACATTCGAATCCTTATACCTATAAGACCTTTTTATTTGAGATACTTGAGTTGTTAAAAAGAAATCATCACTGCTTCTGGTTCTTTGCAACTTCAAATTTATGTTTTTACATAAAATAGCCCCTGAAGGATTTCAATTTATTGAAGAACCAAAATGCATGCTTTTCCGAATTCCATTTTACTTCTAGTTGCCAAACAGAGTGCACGAGGCGATGCAAATGCAGGTTGAAGCTGAAAGAAGAAAACGAGCAGCAATCCTGGAATCAGAAGGTGTGCGAGAAGCTGAAATAAATATCGCAGAAGGCAAACGGAAGTCGAGAATTCTAGCATCAGGTAATGCTAATCTTGTCAAAATGGGAACCCAATGACTCGTATGCATAGAGATGAGATCAGAAGAATAATTGACCTTCACATTAGGTATTTAAGCTTTATCTCGATTGACTCAAGTCCGAGATCCATTTAATTTTTATGCATACGAGCCAATGAGCTCAAATCAAAGTGAACCGAAAACAGCTCGCTCGAAGATTTTTATTTTCCACCCATGTTGTCAAATCAGCTAAAGCGTGTCTTTAAAAGACGAAGTAAATTAAACAAGCCTTAATAATAAAAGCAGCGCCTTAGAACCACTTTCTAGATTTTTTCCAACTTCTTTGTTTTGTGATCATCTGGAAATTGCCTTCCAATTGACAATAAGCGGCACTTATTATAGAGTGGTTCATTTAGTATGATTTGCTATTCATATTTTCTTTTTTTATAGAAGCGGAAAGGCAAGAAAATATAAACAAAGCTAGTGGAGAAGCATCAGCGATCATGGCAATTGCAGATGCACGAGCTCGAGGATTGCTTCTTATTGCTAAATCCTTAGAGAGTGGTGTAAGTAAATGAATTGAAAGGGTTTTCAATGAGAAAACAAAAAGAACTTAACTTTTTTGATCTACAAATCATTTTCGACTTTACATTTTGCCACACACTTTGATTCGTTTAATTGTTTAACCGATCGTAACCCGACGTTTATCGGGGCTCTTTTATAAAGACTTGAAAAAAAAAAAAAATTAAATTCAAAAAATCTTTATACATTGAAAGAACAAATTTTAGGGAAAGGTCACCTCAAGTGGACTGTCACTTCGACTGGACCACTTGAATTTTTGCAATGTTGTGGCAGTTGAAATGTCAAACTAATATCAAAGCAAGCTTCGCTCCAAACGTCAATAGTATGTTCCCGTACTGCCCCAAACTGCCCAATTTTTTGAAAACTGTATGAAAATTTGGCAAAATTGGGCAGTTTCCAGCAGTACGGGAACAGACCTAAAGTTTCCAGCTGAGCACACGTGTTTTTATTTAAAAGCGAGCGCTTCAAATAAAAAGTGAAAACAATTTGCATATTATAAATACTGCTACAAATAGTGTAAAAACGACTTGTTAAACGTAAGAAGTATATTTGGCATTGAACTTGATAGTTCAAAATCATTTGGAAATTTAAGTAGATGTTGGAATAAGTTTTGGTGGCTCACTTGAAATCGTATGATTCACCTTGAGTGGACTATTGCTTGGACCCTCAAAATTGTTCATTCTTAATATAAATTTAGCATGTTTTTAGTGTTAAATAGTTAATTAGACTTTGGAGTTTTATGAGCTTTATTACATTTTTTTGTGATTTTTTAATAGCATTTGGGCATGTCGTCGAGCAGTGCATCAGTATCAAAGGCTTTTTTTGTGACTCGGATAGTGACATTGAATCCGATGCTCAGTTCAAAAGCCTTTGTAGTTATGTGGTTTTTTTGAACTTCCGACCGTTTTTTTTTTTTTTTTTTTTTTTTTTTTTTAAATTTACCTCGGATGGTCCACTCGAGGTTGCATTTGTTCCCCGCAAAAATTCCACCCTTCAAAATCAAATATTTTCTTTTATAAAAAACATTTTCAAGTTGTGCTACCATATCGACTAACGCATGGTATATAAAAACCACGGTTAACCTCTTCACCAATTTTTTATTTAAACTTTTGCTTAGGGGGTCCGCAATAGGTGACATTACTATATTGCTTACGTTTTGCAAAGCATCATCCACAGGATTCGTTAGAAAGTTTAACATGTGATTGTATCTTTGATAATCTATCATAGGTTTAAGCAAAATTACTTTTGAAACTCTGAACATAAATTTAAACCTAAAAAGGAAACACTCTTAAATCCTTGTTGTTGTACTTTAAAAAAAAGTTAAGCAGGCATGCTCTAGAAATCGAATCCCCATAAAAAATTCGAAATAGCTTAAAATTTCTATTGAAATCTTGATTTCGAATTTTTTTTATTTGGATTCGATTTCTAGAGGATGCCTGAAGATTCTTTTATGCGCAGGAATTATTAAAAAGATAGGATAATTCACAGGCTTTCCATTTATTCGCAGGATGGTCGTAACGCCGCTACATTAACACTGGCGGAACAATACATAGCTGCATTTAAAAATTTGGCTAAAACAAACAACACTTTAATTCTTCCTTCAAATCCCGGAGATATTTCTAGCCTTGTCACCCAAGCGTTGGGTGTTTACAAAGTGGTATCAGAAAATTCAATGTACGATACAAGCAGTGATAAAGCACATCGTGCAAGTGGAACGTCATCAAATTCACAAGATGTAAAAGATCCCAAGGACTACGCAAGTAAAATGAATATTGAATAGTAGGTGTTCGCCTGTGAACTGAAATTGTACAGATGTCGAAAAAAATTTATTATTTTTAATAAATTTTGGGTTTATAAACAAGTCCATAAACAAGTGCTTAGGTGTGTGTGATAAACCACTTCATAAATCGGTACGAGATGACGGTATGTTTGACAACGGTTGGACCAGCAATATAGCAATTTGAAAAAATATGGCTTTTTTAGAACGAAGTTCTTTATGAAACGATAGCGACAGGGGACCTAGTCGAGAAAAAGTGAAAAACCGCTATAAAATCCGCGTTACCTAAATTGAAGTTCGCAAAAAAGGGTATAATAACCTTTGCAAAAAGAAAGAAATATACATATATTTACATAAAATGACTTCCTGATGCGGCCGAGATATTATACTTTTTTAGGCGACACTTATTTCCGACGATATTCCGAAAAAACAATTAATTATTAAATTCAGAAACTACACAGACACATACAAGCATAAATGCATTCAAACAAAACAAAACAATATGTGGTGCTGCCAGACTGAACGTTTTCAGAATAACTCCGATTAGTAGGTTTTTGCAAATATGTATATAAGGGCATTTTAGGTAGCTTATAATTTTTTTGCGCTATCAAAGTATACGTCAATTCGTACATAATTAAAACATATTTAAAATCATCGTCTGTACTCCGGGGGCTGCGGATGTAATATCGGTGTGAAAAATATCGATACTTTAAAACATCTTTATGTATGAAAATTCGCATTTTCGAGACTATCTCATTTGCGATGGAAAACCCTTTACACGTATGCTTTTTCAGTTCCAGTATATTCTGCTTATCTAACTTAGCACTTAAATGCAACCCTGTGAGTCCGATTACTTGTAATAAGCGTGTGCGTTCAAGTAGCGAAAGTAAGTCAAAGTACTTATTTGTTTTTATACCCAGCGTAAGCAACGTATATTACGGTATCTTGTAACAGCCAGAATAACGCTCCGTAGATATAGACATATATATATATATATTCTTGATCAGGATCAAAAATTCTATTTAGACATGTCCGTCTGTCCGTCCGTCCGTGTCCGGATCTCCTCGGAAACGGCTTGACCAATCAAGTCGAAATGTGGCACATAGGTATATCGAGGTCCGAGTATGATCCTAACTAAAAATGGGAGACATCCGCCCACTGCCACGCCCACAAATGAACTTATTGTGTTTTCAATAAAATGCTTGTAACTTGCGAACCACTCAACACATTCCATTGATATTTGGTGTACTGGTAAACTACGAAAAGGGACATATCCTGGAAAAAAATGGACACCGCCCTCCGTGAGCCACGCCCACAAATAAGGGCTTATCGTAACTTGTGAAGTAAAAGGCGTAGAAGCTTCAAATTCGCAACATAGGTTGACCAAGGCGAAGGAAAGGAGTAGGAAAAATTTTGTGGCTCGCCCACAGCCACGCCCACAAATGAAGATTTTTCGTAACTTCCGAGGTTAAAGGCGTAGAAGCTTCAAAATCCCAACATAGGTTGAAAAAGGCAAATGAAAGGTGTAGGAATAAAAATTTATGTAGCCCGCCCACTGCCACGCCCACAAATGGAGAATTTTCGTAACTTCCGAAGTAAAAGGCATAGAAGCTTCAAATTCGCAACATAGGTTCACCAAGGCGAATGAAAGGTGTAGGAAAAATTTTATGAGGCCCGCCCACTGCCACGCCCACAAATGAAGATTTTTCGTAACTTCCGAAGTAAAAGGCGTAGAAGCTTCAAATTCGCAACATAGGTTCACCAAAGCGAATGAAAGGTGTAGGGAAATAATTTATGTGGCCCTCCCACTGCCACGCCCATAAATAGAGAAGCAAAACATAGTGCGCTCATAACGTCGGGACGCTGGGTATTTCAAAGTCGGGCTTGACCGACTTTAGCTTTCTTACTTGTTTTGTTAATAAAATTAATATTTGGACGGCGTTCTTTTAAGAATTCAAGTGTTGTTAAAGACATTCTGATATGTTACTCAAAAATACAGAAAAAAATTTCGGGTAGGTGCGTTTTTCGCGTAAGTGCATAAAATTGTCTGGAAAATAATTGAATGCAGCTAAGCAGAATATACTGTATCGCATTTTCGCTTGTTAAAAACAGTTGAAAACAACAAACAGCCGTCTTGTATACATATATTTTGCGATTAATAAAAACAATTGAGTTTTGCGAAAAACCTTGCTGCGAATTATATTTACTAACATTTATAAATACCATAATGAACTTCGTTCTTATCTGGTGTCCTATGACACAACTCAACTTGTTTTTTTTTAAATTTCAATCCAATTTCAGCTGATGTTTTAGTAAACTAAGTCAAACTGAAGAAGACCACCTCGCATGTGTATAATTTTACAGTTAAAATAAGGCATCAGGAGAATCAATCGGTTCCAGACACGACGCTAATGAGAGTGAATTCCCAATAAGACATATATTCCTTAGATAGCACACAAAGGTACCAGTATCCAACACGGGAAACCAGGTGAGGGTGATTCGTTTAAAAAGAAAAATCTTCAAACCGTTAACGAGCGATCGGTAGAGATGCAAATGTCCATGTCTACTTCTGCCATCTATAAACGTTATGTCATTCTGAGGATTTATTGTTTCCATTAGCATTTCAGTATCAGTGGCCTGGTTGTGACCGATTTGAAGTATCTAAATTTCCCGTATGCGCACAACACTCCCAGAATACTCTTTAGGCACTGCCTTACCTCGCTCGAAATGATTTCACACCACTTTTATTTCTTATCTCTCTTATCCTACCGCCCTGCAAATCCTGTTCGAACTGTTCCATCTCGCTCCGGCTTTTAGTTATATTCATTAAATCTATTTAAAATAGAATTTACATTAACATAACAACCATGATCGAAAAAACTGTAGGTTGTTTTGTTGGTGTTTGGAAGAAAAACTTTATTTCCAATAACATCAGTAGTGCTATTATTACACTTTAATATGTTAAAAAAAAAAAAAAACACGTTTTTCGGAAAGACGGTTCGTTAATATTTCAGACCAACAAAAATGTTACTGCTTAAACAGATGGATATTCGCTTCACATGCATATCGAAATGGCCTGAGACGGATCCTCTTCGAGAAGGCTTTAATAAAAGGTTTCTCCTTCAAGAATTCCGATGGCTTAATATTTAAACTCTCTGTTTCTAGGAAAACGTCAAAACTGTGCATAGTTCTTATTAACTGAGCTGGAAGTAATGACGTTACGTTTTTAAGATCAGACACTTCCAGTGAGTTAGTCCAGTTTTCCATAACCTACAAAAAAAAAAAATGAACAAAAATTAATAATAAAAGAATTGCATCGTGGTAAAATCTAGAATTAATTCAATAACAAACCTTAATGGCTGTGTTGTTTGTAGAATTAAATTGGCCGTTCCAATGGACGCACAACGACCAAAGAGGACTTTCCGATGGAAACTTATTCGATATACTGATTGCGCATTCCATTTTCGCGGATCCTCGGACAATTATTGACCGATAAAAGACATTGCTCTCATTTAAAATATTTAAATTTATATATCGAGCTGTAACTGCATTAGCAGCATATTCCTCAAAAGTAATTGAAGCCCATTGAACTAAACTGCAAGATGGTGGCGTTGAAGGAATGTTTTCATCTTTTATAAAAGACTCGATATTCTTCAGCATAAGAAGCCGGATTTGTTTATAAAGGTTAAGTCGTGAAAGCCAATTTTTCCTAATCAAGTTCAATGTATCTTCAATGTATTTGCGGATTTTTATTGTGACCTTTTCCTGTTTATCATCCAATGTCTTAATTCCACACATTCTTTGAAGCCAACGATATGTTCTACCATAGTTGTTTGCTTTCAAATAGTTTTCCAGATCTTCCGTGGGAATTTTATTCTCCTTTAGCTGCAAACAAAGTTATATACCAATCGTTTAGATAGAAAACAATTATTTAACGAAATCTTAACTCAAAGCCGTACCAAGAGCTCAATCCCAGTTTCAGCAACCTCTCCAGTATCGTTCTCATATAAATATTTCAAAATGTCACGAGACGGTATTAAATCTCTGTAATCAGATTCAAGGGTTTTTTTTTTTCTCGAAATTAGGTTTTTGCTTACAAATAAATATTCAGCCTGATTCTAAATGAATATCCCAGGGGAATCTCTCGAAATTTTGTCCACGCGCAAAAAGGAAGAGTTCTAAAGCTGCCCATTAACTATACAATCTATCGTACGATTGTACTACAAATCGTTCCGTTAGCGGACTTGTAGTTTAAGTGCCTAGCTATTGGACGGCTTCTTTGACGAAGTTTAAAATGATGTAATTTTCTCGCTTATAGTACGACAGATTGCTATTTTAGTAGATGAGCTTGACAGATTTTTTACTTTTCCCTATTTCTTGAACTGGCAGGATCGCGCCAATGAAATCTTTTTCTTGAAAATGACTAAGGAAGAAAATTTACTGCATAATTGATATTTCATGCAAAATGTGAGGGCGCTGTTTGAAAGTTAGTGGCGAGGGATACTATCTGCAGTACAATCGCAATCGTACGATAGATTTTATAGTTAATGGGCAGCATAATGTAGGAACACACAGTCACAACGATCCAATCAATGCTTGATTGTGCAATAGATTGGACTGTGTGTAAGCGTCCGTTCAATTGAGAAAGTGATTATATTTGCTCAATTGCCTTCCGTGTGCACTTAGATTGGGAGATTATTTTTCCGCAGTCCGCAGGGTAAAACTCCCCGGAAATATTTAGAATCGATTTGATAATTTACTCCTACATAAATATAAAATACTTCGTATCTATAGCGTCCGGTTTGAACTTACGCATCGGTCTCAGTAATTTGAATTTTGGGCTCTGCCGTCGACATGTCTAATTTAGGAAAGTACCAGACATTGATAACTAGATAACCATCGCTAGACTTTGTGTCTCCGATCTGAAATTCATAAAAAGTTTTTTAATTCATTGTTTCTAGAGTCCAAACTAAAACATACCACATATTGCAAGGACAAAGGATGTGGTTCAAAAAGTTTCTCTTTATTGGCAACGCCAACTGCCTCTTCTACTTTCATTCGAATAGACTCCTTCAATTGAGCAATGTGGCCAGAGTGCTCCATTTCACTCACTGAACTATCGCATCCAACAACGGATACTGTTATCTCAGAATTTGGGACCTCTCCCAGACAATAACTGTTCATATAAGCCAAATAAAGTGGTTGCGGAAGCAACTGCACTAATTGCAGCATCTTCCATTCTTGGTCCAATGGCAATTGAAGCGATTCTTGCAACGGGCGCGTTGCTTTGATCAAATTCCGAAGAGCAGGCGCAAAGGAAGAAAGTACCTCCGTCTTCGAGACAATTTCTTGGAATATTTGCTTCTTCAGCACAATCATTTCCTTATATTCTGTAGATAGTTGCTTGCGCAATTTCAATTCACATTCAAGCAATGTTTGCCTTTTGATCGGTGCATTCCCTGAAAGCATATCCAAGCCCAGAAATTTCAAATAGCTCTCCCTTGACAGCAAGTTCAAATCTTCGTCGCCACTCCTAAAGTTGTGGCACCTCCGAATTTCCCGCTTAAGATGATTGATTTCATAGAGCAGATTTTGCAGCTGCAGGCGGTTATTATCCACGCGAACCCTCTCCATTTGGAGCTCATCGCGCTTCGATCGAATCTTGTACTTCTCACTGCGATTCACCTTCTTAATAAGGACGAACAACAGCATCGCATATTTGCGCTTGTCGGCGATTTCAGGAGCCTGCAATCCAAAGGATTTAAGTACTTCGCTTTACAGTGCACGGATTTCTACTTACCGGCGCATTGTTTTGGTTCAGCAGTTGAAGGATTTCGTCTAACAATTGCAGTAGGTTTTCAAAGCTTTGACTCAAAACCTCGGCCATCATAAGAGCCTTCGGTTTATTTAATTATTCAATTTCTCAATTATCTGGAATAATTGAACTGCATTCGCATATTTGACGCAATAATTCGGACAATCTGGCATAGAGCTGCAAAACTATCGATGGTACTATCGATACTATCGATAGTTTCTATTTTTAATAACCATCGATGGTTTTTATTCGCCATCGATAGTTAGATAAGCATCACTAACAGACAATGTTGCTCATCTTTAGCTAAAAAAGGACGCGAGTACTTGGCGATAAGTAGAAATTTAGATTTGTGAGAAATTCCGACCACTTCAACGGAATTTGAAATAATGTTCAGTAAATCGAAAATTCTTATTTCGGACAGAAGGACGTCCTTTGAACCCAAAAACGTCGACATGTTATTGTTTTTTAACAAAAATCAATGCCTGGTAAATTAATTACCTTGTGATTTTTGTTACCTTTTTTGTTTTTTGAATGATATATGAACTGTTTACCAATAAAAATTCTGTAATATGTTGAAAGCTATAAAATCTAAAAAACGTATGCAACTTTTGTCATTATTAAATTGTCTAAAAATAAACAACTAGTTAAAATTTTTCAATTCAAATTTTAACTCCGGGTCATGCGATACTATCGACGATATATCGATAGTTTGGACTATCACTATCGAAACTATCGATGGGCCGACTATCGATAGTATGACAGCTCTAATCTGGCAATCTACAATGATCAAAATGCAAACGTGACCAATTTTTCCACATACGAAATCCGCATGCAACTCTGATTGCGCTACAAGAACCTACAAGCTAACTTAAGGTCTCGACGTGCGATGGTTCATAGCATGCGATCGAAAGTATGCGATAGTTCGCAAATGATAGACCGCTCATAGCTGATGGCATGCGAGATATAGCTTGCGATATCGCATGTCATCTATCGCTTGCGATGGGCTGTCGCTTTTGAGTTTTTTTTTGATGTTGTTCTCTTTTCTGCAAGAACGGATTTTCCCAGAATGTCGGGTTTTTTTTTCTTTTTTGCTCTTGATGTAACAAATCTTGCATCCCTTTCAAATGTTTTAGCGCTTCTATGCAGCGAAGTTTCTCATAGAATGCCATCTTAAAATGCTCATCGCATACCAAAATTTGCCCACTCAAAAAGTCTCTACCTGCTGCCATCGCATACCATAAAATTTGATAGATGGTATGCGATTAACTATCGCACGTCGAGTCGCACTGTAAAGCCCAAAATCCAATATTGCGAGAGCCCGAGAACGGACGCACACAAATTTCAAAACATTCAATTTGTATGGCTCAAGCTCCAATGTATCGCACTGTACATAGCTCTTTTTTGAGTACTCGCTATTTGGTACTCGTTTAAACTAATAAAACAAAAGCTGTTCACTGTTGCGACAAAAGAGCTTATAAAATATTTCGCGAGCTTTGGTTCATTTTGAAAGTTTTTAATTAAAATTTTAGCTCATGTGATAACGTATAAATTTTATGAATACTCGGTACTCGTTAGATTGGTACTTGGTTCAAATATTGCATTACTAGAAGCGAAATTATGCTGTCGTCTGCGTGACGAAAAACTCTGTTTGGAGTTTGAAATGCGTGACGCAAAACATTTTCGTGT
This sequence comes from Chlorops oryzae, assembly GCA_020466095.1. Taxonomy (NCBI): domain Eukaryota; kingdom Metazoa; phylum Arthropoda; class Insecta; order Diptera; family Chloropidae; genus Chlorops; species Chlorops oryzae. Next base: position 39,329,840 of record CM035806.1, read on the forward strand.
ATTCACGCAATCTCGCATCGGGCTCTCGCAATATTCGATTTTGGGCTTAATAGAACATTGCGTTTTGCTTTAGGAGAGTTGGCAGCACTGCAGTTAAAGAGAAACAGTGCTGCCAGTAGTTGCCCCCACACAAGCAAGGGTGCGTATTAGTGTGGTTTGTTTTGTTGAAATTCGTAGTAAAACGCGATAAATAGCTGTTGGCGCTGTGGTTAAAGGCTTGGTAATTACTTATTTTAACACTTTACTATTCAATTTAATAGATTTAAGCTATTGTTCTGCATAATTTCAGCGAAATGCTGAATCAGCCGTGAGTGTGTGTACTTGAGGGCAATTTGATTTTTTTTTTTCTTTGTGTGTGTGTGTTTTTGAATGACCCTGCAGTAAATGACATTAGTGCGCTCTCCCTAGTTCCTGTGTCCAGTGACTGGTGAAATGGCTTGTTTTACCACGTATTTATGCAGGGAAAGTAAACAATCCCACCCAGCAGAATATTATGTCGGCGGTGAACAAGTCCGCGCGTCCTTCAAAGCGGACGCCTCGTGGAAATTCTCCGCATGACAGTGTCAGCGAGATGGAGCGAAAAAGTCACGCCCGACTGTCATTTCCATTTTGTACTCGTCTTGCTTGAATCTCATTAGGTGCTTAAATTTAAATAGGGTTTTAGCGTCAGTAGAGCATTTGATGCAGCGAGATGCAGCGTATGGCATGCATACTGGCCTCACAATCCGAAGATCGCGGGTTCGATCCCTGGTCGAGCCAAACAATAGTTGTAAATGCAGAAAGATTTTTAGAAAACTTCGAAATACCATACACGAAAAAACATGATGAGAGATCCATCCTCTCTCTCTCGAAACTCGAGTTTCCTGCACTCAGGAGAGAGAAAGAGAGTTGTCAAACGATTTCTAATAATAGACACATTGAGAGAGCTGCAGTTCTCAAATACTCTTTTTTTGCTATAGCGGACCTTCTCGTTCCACGCCGATGACTTTGTCCGGCGTCGGGACGGCTCCGTTTTTATGCTGATTTCTTCGCGGAAGTCCGACCGACATTTTCTACTGGGCAATTATCAAGGTTTTCCTTTCCTGTGTGAGTGGTAACATGAAGTTTACAAAAAAAAAAAAAAAAAAAAAAAAAAAACCTAAAAAGAAACCCATTTCCCACACTCCTATTTTCAGTTTGGATCAACAGCTTTCACCAATCCGAAAAAAAAAAACATTTCAAATCATACCATCTCAATTTTGAAAGTGCACCGAAGCACATCTCCATTAAAAAGAAAACGCACATTAATAATAATAATAATAAAAAAAAATCAAATAAACCTTTCCAATCATAGGCCTTTCGGAGACAGCAACCATGGACGTAATGTCATCATCCTTGCAGCAGCAACGCATCATCGTCGAGCAATTGCGTCGAGAGGCTGCTATCGAGCGCCAAACCATTTCGGAATCATGCGCTAAAATGATCAAATACATCAACGAGCATGAGCAGGAGGATTACCTTTTGGTTGGTTTCTCCAGCCAAAAGGTAAATCCATTCCGTGAGAAATCTTCATGCACCGTACTCTAAATTAATTTCATTTACGAAATGCTAGCTATGTGGGGGAAAGAAGGAAACTGTTTGATATTCAGGAGATGGACACAGTTTAGCTACAGGCGAAAAGAAACTCTACAAAGCTGAGAGAGATAACCAAAAACAAAAGAATAGAAAAAACATTATAACAGATAATCCGAAAACCCAAAAATAAGATACCTTAAAATATTAAAGGAATGTGCTTTTTTGATTGAAATAACCACCAATTTTTTTGAAAAGATCGATTCAGATTTAAATACAAAAGAGAAAAAATAAATAAAAGGAAAAGGAAAACAAACGGAAAATGAAAAGCAAAATCATATTATTAAATCTTAAATCTTTACTCTATATATTTATATAAAGATATATTATCAAAAGTGAAGAAAACAAAAAAAGTATCTGGAAAAAAGTGAGATATCTTTTCGCAGTAAAATCAAAAAGCGCTCACTTAGTAGATAACAAGAAAGAAAACGATATCATTTATGACTAATTAATAACAGAATCTTTATTCCTTTAAAAAAATACCTTATTCGAAACTTATAAAACGAATCGATCTCAAATCAGTATTTACAAATCATGATCAAAAAATCGGAAAATATATTTCAAAGATATCTTACAAAGCTTCTCCCCCACAATGCGTACTAGATAAATTAATTTATTCCCACGTAAACTATACACACTTATATAACTACCAATTATATAAAATAACACTCAATAAACTTTAAACTGAAAAACTATATATCTCACTATTATTGTTCTTAATTACCAAAGTATGCAATGCAAGGAAAGAAATACTTGATTAAATCGTTAGTATTATTATCAAAGCAAAAAGCAATTCAGCCAATCAAAGCTATGCTAATCAAAGTTATAAAAAATATATCCCAAAATTGCTTTTATCTAAGCAAAAATATTCAAAGCTAATGCACATATGCATACATATTATACAAAAAAAATTTATTTAAAAAAAAAAAAAAAATTTTTTTGCTTCGAAATATTTTATCTTTATCAATACTAAATCGTTGCGAAAGCCTTCGCATAATATATTCATATATGCATTATATTCGAGACAATGATTATAAAACTCTATACGAATATAAAAATATTTATCCCTTAATTTTCGTAGTTTTAGTGATTTCAGCACGGCATTTATGAGATACATATTCGGAGGAATTCACTGCTTCATATCATAAAATAGAAAACAAAATGAATGCACGTGATGTTGAAAGCTGTATAACAAGTGAATATCTTTTTTAACTGCCTTTATGCAATTGCGAGTAAAGGCAGTTTAAAGACAGACTAGTATTAGAAACACTAAACCTAGTGCCTGATCCCTGCACATTGAAAGTTTTCTGCGTGCAAGGATTACAATTCGGGTTTGTATTTAGATTCAAATAATATTATTTGAAAATTTTAAGCATTAAGACTATTATGGAAGCGTTTTTGGGTTAATTGAATGCTGTTGTTATATACGGATTATAGATTTAAAAGTAGATAAATGTCGGTGATCGATGGAAAATGATTTCTCTTTTCTCTTTTGATCAATAAAAACAAAAAACAAAAACAATCAAAAAAAAAAAGACTCAATAGAGACATATATTTTTGCAATTTAAAAACTGAAAACAAAAATGACTTTGAACAGTGGGAATGGAACGTCTAAATGAACGTTAAATAAGATAGCCATATTAATAAGAAGCCTTAAATTCAAAAAAAAAAAAAAATTTTTTTTAAATACCCATTTAAAAGTTGGCTAAAACAGTTTTTTATACATATTCTCTTCATAGGAAAATCCAAGCGCAAAGAAATTCTCTCCTTAAATTATAGTAAAAAGAAAATCTCAAACAATTTCCTCAATCTCACAGTCAAGCTCAAGCTTCCTTCTAGACTTTGCAATTAAAAGCTTAATGCGCATTTGTGTATTTAATGTGAAGTGGACAACGAAAAAATGGCTGAAATATTGTATGTCGTTCGTAGTCGGCTCAATTATATCCTTATAGAATAGAAATTGCAGTAACAAATTGTTACACATGCACTTTTGCTTTCGAAATATTAGGTTCTTGATATAAACGGAGTAAGAAATTTCAATTTTTTCCATTCAATATTTAAAAAGAATTATTTTTTCATCAAATATAAACAATGGAAACTTTTTGGAATATTCTCATGGAAACTCTTTTTTTTTTTTTTTTTAATCGAAATAAATTTAGCAACAAAATGCATAACCAAAATGTTTGAAATTAACCTTTTTGGTCCGTCATCAATTCGATCTCAATAAAAACAGTGTAATTTTATCCTTTTGCTTAACGTTTCGTTCCCTTCTTGGTAGTGACTTCACTTTATAAAATTTGAATCGTTAATTAATTTTATGAATTTTTGTCAAGAATTTAAACTCAAGAATATGAAGACGAAAATTGTCTTAAAAGTTTTTAAAATTAAATTGTTTTTTAATTTGTGGAATTTTCTGATCAAAAAGCTCACAAAGAACCCAATTTCAAAAATAATTTTCATTTAAAATTTGTTGATAAAAATTTAAAGCTCAATGCCCGATATTACAGTGCATACTTAACCGCTCGCGCCTAAGTTTCAACTGTTTTAACAGTCAATTTTTATGCCAAGCTTGCGAAAATTGTTTTCGGTAGGCAACATTTTAAAAATCATATATGGGCCAAAATTCTTTTTAATGCCTAAATATCTGTATCTGTCAATGAAATTCAGTTTCAATGAAGGATCAAAATACATTAATAACAAATTAATTTTACAAAAAAATTTATTCATAACAAACTAAAATACTCTAGTCGAATTGAAAAAAATCAAATATAACCAAAACTCCATTTTGTTTTGGCAAGACAACACAAGAGATGACAACAATGTTACTGTAATTTGCGAGTAAACAAAATTGAGTTTTGGTTATAATTGATTTTTTTCAATTCGACTAGAGTATTTTACTTTGTTATGAATAAATTTTTTTGTAAAATTAATTTGTTATTAATTTGATTTTCTCCTTCATGAAAACTTTATTTCATTGACAGGGACAGAAGTTTAGGCATTAAAAAGAATTTTGGCCCATATGTGTTTTGTTTAAATTTTTTGAAATTCGTAAAATTTGTGAAACTCCTTCATTAAATTAATTTGAAAACTTATTGAAGGAGGACTTAAAATTTGTTCTTTTAAAATTGTTCACAGACTTAAGCTTTATTTTTAGTGCATAGGAGACCTTAAGTATGCACTGTAATATCGGGCCTTTTAAAAATTTTTTTAATAATTTTTTTTTTTTTATATATTTTCGAATTAAAGCTAAATTTGCTAGCAAGCATTGAGCTTTTAAGTTTGAAAAAAGAATCTTAATTATTTTGGGAGATAGAGAAATAGAAATTAAAGGGCGCACGCATCACACCTGAATGATATCGGCATTCGATTTTCAGAGTTTACGCTTTGAAAATTCGTTTGCTATTGTATCGTGGGTTGAGTATATGGGATACGTGTGTCTGATAATTGCTCTATCTTCGAAACTAACGCCGATCCAATTTGAAAACATGTATTTTGTGCTGTTAACACATTTAGCTTTAATTAGAAAAAATATAAAAAAAATAAGTATGTACTAAAAAATTTCAAAGTGCCTTAAATTGAAGTGAATTAAATATGTTCCCGTTAGTTTTACACTGAAAAATATTTTATTTTTTTCTAACTTGATTCTACTATTAAAAATTCTTATATTAATTTTCTTTAAAAATTCTGATTTTTTTGTTTGATTTGCGTTTGCGTCCAAAGCTTTTATACTCATTTTGCTCTATCTCAAGAACCAATGGTCTAGCAAGCAGAAAAAGAAAAAGTTGTTTCCTTTAACGAATATCCTTCAATTTTCTCTAATTAATATGTGGCATAATTGATACGACTATAAATGGCGATACGATCGGAAGAACATCATTCATTTTTTCGACCTTACCACTTGGCGATAGATGCATTCCGTTTTTAAAACGCCGACTATTTTCTTTTCCAGCCGTCTTAATACGTGCTCTAATTAGCTTTGTAGCTAAAATATCCATTTTGTACCAGAAAGAAATGAAAAATGCCTTATAAACGTTGATCTCAAAAAAGTTTTAAGTGTTGTAACGTGTTGAAAAGTGTATAATAAAAACATAGAATAAATAGGCTTATAGTTTATAAAAAAAAAAAAAAAAAAAAAATTAGTAGAGATGCTTCGTAAGAGTTCTTAACGAACTGTCTTTTGTCTTATGATTGTGATAAATCGAAACATTTAAGTTAACATTAACACGTAGAAGCCAAAAAGAATAATTTCAACGAACATTTTTTCTAAGTATATTCGATGTTCAATGTTCTTTTATTTTTGTGTCTTGTAATTCTTTGTTTATTTCAAATGAAACGAAAAAGGAATGTTAATCGTAACGAGACGTATCCATAAAGCAAAATTTCGAAAGCAACGAAATAGTGTAAGCCTTGATCTCTCGCATATTTGTTTGTTTGTTTGTTTTTTCTTTTCTTTGAAGAAGTTGCTACTGAAAGACGCAAATAGAAAAGCAAAGTATGAACCTGAAAATACTTCCATAAGTTATTGTAATTAAGTGAATATAGGAACGTTAAAGAGGTAGTTACGGCTTTATTAATTCCTAGTACAAGTTGGTTTAATTCAAAAGCCGACAGCGTTGAGGTTGCTTTCCCGCGATATTTTGCTGAGAAAGCCAAGAGCAATTTATGGTGAGAAGCAAAAATCGAGACGCTTGAGGCTTTGACCAAAAACAAATCAACGAAGAAATTATTGCATACAGTGACTAAAATTCTTCATTGATTTGTTAAATCAAAGCAAAAATCGCTTTAAGTAGCTGTAAGAAAAAGCATTCAACATCGGCGGCAATAAATAAAATATGTAATGAAATTCTTAATTTTGCTGAAACTGCAGCGGCAATCATAAAGTGAAGCGTGAACTTTCTCCCTCGAAATTAAAACATATTATTGTTTAAAAGAAAAAGTAACAAGTTAAAATTCGTCTAGAACTTTTCCCAACACGAAACAAAAAACAAAAAAAAATCTCTTAAATTGAGATTATTGATGGCTTTATCAGCATAAATGAAATTTCTTAGAACACAAGATTTCATTTAAAGTTGATGAAGCCACTTAGAAAAGATTTTCTTATGATATAATAACGGTATGTATATATCGTATGCTTCGTTAACATAGAAGCATTTGTTAACATATACATATATGCATATCTATAAAACTCTCCTCGACAGAGGAAGCGAACCAAAAGTCAAGTCAACAACTAGAATGTCCGGTTCGTTTGTGATTTCCGTTACTGAGAAATCATATCTGACAAGTGATTAATTTCCTTTTTCAATTTATTCAATATTAATTAAAATTCAACCTTTCAATAATAGAAAATTCACTTCAATTTTCAAAAGTTTATTCTTCAAGTAAAAATTATAAAAAAAACAAAAAAAAAAAATCCACAAAAAAAGGACAAAAAGAAAAAAATTATAAAAAAAATTCCAATAGAAGAAATTCAGTGTGTTTTGACACATTTAATCACAAATATTTAAACTTGCAACACTTTAAGAAAGTATATATTACATATATATATATATTGCAATATTCAGATAAACACATAAAAAGGAAACATTTTCTTGAAAATTACTTAATTTATAAAATCTAGGAGCGACACAGTTGGCAACATATGAAAAGCTGAACAGGATGACCCAAGATAAAGTGTTGTTATACACAAAGCCACAGCAAGTTTGCTTGGATTTAATAAAGTTAGATGTTGACTAGAGGAAAACCAAAAAAAAAAAAAAAAATTGTTGATCTTTGTTTATCGTGCGATTTCTGAGGTGAGTTTGAAGCTGGGTAAATACTTCGATTCAAAATTTCACCTAATTTTTCATACGTCTCCATTTCAAGTAGTATTTGCACTCATTTTAGCGAAAGCTTACCAAAAATTCCTGTTCATACTTTTCTTTATATTGCTGCCCACACACATTTCAACATTTTATCTTATAAGGGCCCTCTCCAGCTCTGTAAGGAATCTCAGCAGGAATTTTCTTGATATTCCTTAAAGGAAAAAACGTAGCATAATTTCATTATTTAATGCAATAGCGACAATCTATATATTTATATATTTGACGTCAAGACGAAAAAGCTGTTAAATTTTTTTTTTTTTAAATGGATTCGGAATTGTAAGTGTGAATAATATTTATGGGTAATTGTTTCTTATAATCGAAAACTTTTTTTTTTATTTCATTTATCCTTTTCTGAACGCTAAAATGACTCATTGAACTTTGGTTAAATCCATTTAATTTTTTCGAACTTGCCTCTTCTGTCAAAATTCCTTTCAGAAAGAACGGCAAATTCAATATTTCTAACAGAAAAATCTGTGCTACCGTGTTTTATTTACAGCAAAAAAGGGAGCGAAAACATAAACTACTTTTGACGAACTGGAGACTTTTAAGTCGTCGTTCATATTATGCGAGAGGGTAGAGTACCCCGAACGTCCTTCGCCTACAACCACCGTGTCGCTCGCTCGCTTGTCTTGTCGCATAATATGAACGACGACTAATATGCCTGCCACACGTAGATCGAAATTGCTCAATTTCAGAACAAAATTGAAATTGCCTCAATTTCAAATGTCAAATTTGTTCTGACATTTTTTGAAATTGCTCAATTTCGATCTACGTGTGGCAGGCATATAACAGAAAATTTCTGACACAAAAATTCCTTCAGCATTTCTTAAGCTTTTTGTATATGAAGTTTTTCATATCTGACAGAGCTGGAGTGGGCCCTATAGAAAAGAATCTCTTAAGATCGATTCAAATCTAAAGTTTTCCTCCCCACTCCCGAGTGATCTGGGGCCTTAAGCAGTATTGCGATGCCATACGCAATTCGATGCGATAGCTTATTTCGAATCGCAATTGGGACGATTGCTTGCATTTATTTCCGTTTTCAGTTTAATTGGTATTTTGGAACTGCAATTCCGAACCTTTCAGTTCATTTTAACGAATTAAAAAACTATAAAAACCGTTCCAATTGCGACTCGTAATAAGCTTGACGTAATGAGTTTGACGAAATCCTGCTTTTATAAATCACATCACTCAGGCAACAGAAAATATGTAAATTCAGCACCTAAAGGTATGCATTTCAATATTTTAAAACCCATTTATATCATTTTAAACTTTTATAAACGGAGTGGGCAAACCTACAAAAATTAAGAGAATGGTCACTATCGGAAATATTTGGGATATTTAATAAATGCATGCGTTTGGGTGCTGAATTTAAATATTCAAAATGGGATAGTCTGGCTGCTGGCATATTACACTGTCCGACATTTTAGAGGTCATGTTTTGTAAACAAAAATTTTACGACTGTTTTTTGAAAGTGCTCGGTGAGTATAACAACGCCTCATACTCAGATTTGTCAAGTCATCTCTACTTTTTTTTCAAAATAGACTTCAAAAAGTGGGGCCGAGAATTAAATTACTCACTTACTTATGGCTATATCTCGCAATCCGTTCAATATTTTAATTTCCTATCTATCATAATTTATAGCTCTGAACTCATTTTAAATAGTTTCAAGTACAAACCGATCCGAAAAACTCGTATCTAGTAGGTGGAAATTGCAAAAATTCCTAAATTTTTAAAGTGTTTTTTTTTTTTTATCATATTTTATTTTGTATGGCCTATAACTGAACTATTTAAAAAAAAAAAAAAGTAGAGGTGACTTGAAAAAACTGAGTATGAGGCGTTGTTATACTCACCGAGCACTTTCAAAAACAGTCGTCAAAGTTTTGTTTACAAAAATTTGTCGCACTGTGTTATCGTATGCTCTGTACGCTTTCATAAGCACCGATCCGCTCGACGTTGCTTGCTTCCTCTATTCTTTTAAGAAATACTGCTAATTCAAGGGCAAGGGTTCCCGGTTATGGTCTAGATCGAATAATTTAGTGATATCCACATTGAAATTTCATATTTTGTTAATGTAACTTTTTTATTTTTCCATTTATATGATTTTTCTTTTTTTATAATTGTTCGTTACGAATTATCAATGGGTGTTCATTATAAGCGGACAAATTAGTTGAAAAATAAGATTAATAAGCTTTTATGATAACCTATGATTAAATGACGTTGGTGAAAGATCGAAAACGTTGAATGAAAGCGCTGTGATCGCTTAATTCTCATCATCGCTGCCAGCATTTTGTTTTGGCTTTGGTCCGCCAGCACGCTTGGCCATTATTATTTGATCGACTTTAAGTATTGTTGTTGTTGCACCAACTGCGTATTTGAGACCCCAATACTTAGCTTGGAATAGATCGTATATTTTAGATTTTGTCACATCGATTGTAGCTGCTTTATCGGATTCGATGTTAATACCAATATTTTTGCCCTTAGCATCAATATGTGCCAAATACATAAGATTGATCACTTCGGTGGCATTCATGCCAGAATTCTCGGCCAATGCTTTGGGGAACATTTCCAAGGCGGTGGCAAATTTACGCACAGCATACTGATCCAGACCGGGAAGGGTATCGGCGAACGCTGACAATTGTGTTGCCAATTCGATTTCAGTTGCGCCAGCACCGGGTACAAAGCGGCCGTCACGTGATAGACCTTTGAAATTATTAACACCATCATCGATGGCACGTTCAATGTCATCCATAAAGTTATCGGTTGCACCTCGAACGACAATCGTCGAAATACGTGCGTCGATGCCTTCCATTCGGAATGCAACGATCGATGTATCGCCCAATTCCTCAATGCAAACCTTATCGCAATAGCCAACTTCCTCCTGGCTCGGCGTGCATATACGTGGAAGTACTGTCGCATTGACAGCACGACTCAGTCGGCGCAAATCGAATTTGGAATTCAAACGCACAGCCATTAGGCCGTATTTATTTAGGAAATGTAAGGCCATATCACCGACTTTGCCACCGCAAACAACAACCTTAACGCCAGTGCCGGCAATTGCCTTGATTTGTGCTTCCAACATATTCTCTTCGCCGGCAGAGAAATTCAATAATTCGTCGGCACTTTTGATGAGCACAGTTCCCTTGGTCTCAGTTTGTATTATGTCCACGGGACACGAGAATATAACAATCTTCGCTTTCTCAGCGTGTGTTATATCGCCTTCGACGAAACGCTTGAAGACCATTCCATGAACGACTTCCGATTTCGATAAACCACTTCCAAGGATTTTGCAAACACGTATATTGTCCACATTGAAGGTACCCTTGTCCGGTAAAATGGCAACACACGCCTTCGCTACCAACCCAGTTATGAAATCCTCTTGTCCATATTGTTTCGACATGATGGCTGGCTTAATGCATTCCTTTACCTTCTTCACGTCACGATAGTCTTCGATTTCGTGGCAAACAAGACTTGGTAGAATTTGCAATGCCTTCTCCAATGCCTTTTCATAGCCATCAGCTATTTCGGATGTGGTAATGCCCAAACGCAAGAGCTCTTCGGCAGCTTCTAACAGCGCTCCAGCGAAGATAACAACAAAATTAGTGCCGTCACCCACTTCGGCGTCCTGCATTTGACTGGCCATAACTATCAACTTGGCAGCTGGATGCTCAACATCCAGTTCACGCATAATTGTGCCCGCATCGCTAGTCACGAATTGCTTCTCAATGTGATTGATGATCATTTTATTCATGCCATTCGGTCCATATGCCGAACGCATTGTTTGAGCGAACTCCTTGCAAGCACTGATGTTGCGGTAGACAGCCTCCTCCAGGCCGCTATACATCTGCAAAGAAGCATTATTAGAAACGACTCGAAAAGCATGCTCATGTGATGACTAATCGGCCATTCGACTATCGCCCACTTGGACGAATATGAATGAATGTATGGATTAGTTGAATATCTTTCACCTACCCTTGCCCCATCTTTGAGCATTTGCGCAACACCGGGTGCTTTTGGAACTGACAAAGCCATTTTCACAATTTATTTCAAATTTTTACCGAAGACGTGATAGTGAACCGATCCTAACCTTATAAAAATGTAGAGCTATAGAAAACTGTATTCGTTGCCAAGTAACGGGTGCGCCATATTATGCCGAGTAATGAAACGTTACACACGATTGCATTTCGTTAGTTGTATTTTCGCAGTACGCAGTTGTTTTTCAGCTCTACGCTGTTAATGAGCTATTATACACGAGGCGTTTTTTTTTAGCGCTCGTTTCTTCACTCGCGTGTCGAGTTAGTAGGATAGCGGGGTAGAGCTGCCCTTGCGTGTTTGCCTACCCCGCTTACATCTCTACACCGCTATCCTAAAAACTCGACATGCGATTGACGAAACGAGCGCTAAAAAAACGCCTCGTTGTTGTTAATTTAAGTCACTTCGGTTAAACGTTTTTAAGTGCAAAACCATGGCGAGTCAATTACGTAATTCCTGGTTAGTATGCGTAATACAGCCATGTGGTTGGTATGTCGGCTCTACATTGAACGATTATGACGCGATTTTCACAACGATTTTTTCAAATTTCCCTTTGAAATGCTTCTGTCGGTGTTCGCTTCTACCTACACGATTTGCAAGCAACCGATTTATACTGTTGTGTTTTTCTTATGACATTCGTTATTGGATTTATGCGAATTAAGTAAGTAAGTAATAAAATAAGTGGTTGTGACGCATTTTAAAATATTAAATTAAATTAGAATGGATTCAGACACTTCATAAAAATTATCGAACAATTCTTTGAAACTGTTTTCCGTTCTACGAACGGCGGTAAAGGCAACTGTCAAAAATCGGCATGGAAATCGACGACATGGCTAGTACAAACGATTTTGACCGCTTCACTTTCGTCTCTCCTCCCTTGTGACAAACGCAAAAATCGGTGAGTGCTGTTGGCCGACAATCGTCCAATGTAAAAGTAGACTATAGCAAATTTACTTGCTTCCTTAGAGCGTAGAGCCGTAATGCTTCACTCGTAGAAGCAGAGGTGGTAGTAATAGTGGTAAGTGCGGTAGTGCGGTAGTGGTAGAAGTAGTAATAATATTCAGAAATTAGTTCGAAGTAAGTAAAGTGCCCATATCGAACTCATGCAAAAAAAAAAAAAAAAAACTAAAATTACTTCTAAGTAATTACTTTACTTTCGCTTATACTGAGATGTCAAGTAAACAAGAAGTGAATCATCGCCTCGAATAACGTTGTAATCGACAAATTTAACATTTTTGGAAATTTTTCATGCCAGCCGGTACGAATAAAGTCATTTCACTTCTTTATGGTTATAAAGTCTTGAGAAATATCCAAGAGTTGACCGAATAAAAAAACTTTTTTGATAGCTCAAGGGGCTAGAGTATGATTGTCAGTGAAAGTGCGAAAAAAAGGCTCAAAAATTTGTCGCTTACAACGTTATTCGAGGCGATGATTCAAGTATTGAGTGCGCCGGGTTGTATCCGACTTTTCGGCTTTGCTTCGGCAGAGAAATGAATGTACCATAATAGCTGAGTGCGCAGCTCAGAATGAACACGGACAGACACCGAACTCGAAAGTGTTACATTTTTGGGATATTTTGAAGAATTTGAGAAGAGTGAATCTGATTGTCTCTCTCACACCGTATTGGATTGTAGCTTGTAGCTTATTTACTTACTTGCCTCTAATGTGCAAGTACTTACTGCGTATGTGAGTACAGGCGATTAATGGAAAAATTGATTTCATTCACTTGATCATAATAACTCCTTTATTAAAAGGAGTTTTGTTGAGTAGAATTTAGGATAGCTTTTTATTGAATGGCCAAATGGCCACAATGAAACTGCGAAGACGTGGTCGCCACAATACGGATGAACTTTGGTATCGTTATCTCTTCTTGTGTTCTTTACGCGTTATTCTTGTGTTTATACCACAACTCGCAGTTGTACATCCGGACGAATTCTTTCAGTCCGTAGAAGTTATGACAGGTAGGTCGAAATGGGTTTGTTTGCTATTGTCCACAGAAAGTTGAAATTCCATTTTTCACTTGCAGGCGACCATTTCCATATTGAACATGTGCGAACCTGGGAGTTCAATTGTACATTCCCGTTGCGGAGCATAGCCCTCCCGTTCTTCGTATTTCGAGTGCCTTGGAGTTTTCTTGAATTCGTTGCAATCTATATACGTGAATATCTAAAGATAGAGATCTTAATTGGCTACACGTACCTTGTATTTCCTCGCTTGATACTATGCTGCTTATCCTTTACCATCGATTGGTGTATGTTCCGGATTTGTCGATTCTATAGTATGCGTCATGAAGTTCGCTTGTTGGCACTGGGCAGCTCATGGGTAATGCTGGTCTTTGGTACACGAACGTTTTCCAATACCTTCGAAATGATATTTTGTGCCATACTCTTGTCTCTCGTCGCTGAGTGTATGATAAAAACGAATACGATCGTCTATAAAAAGGAACTTTTGGAGGACAGATACGAGAAGGCCGACTCGATTGGAGAACGTGTAAAAATTTGGAAATTAAAGAATGCTTTGCCAGCGCACAATTTCAGTTATACGATTACAATATCAAGCGTCTGTGTCGCTGGTGTTTTCAATCGTCCAACATTCCTTCTATTCGGAGCTCCAATGGTCTTCTATTGGATGCTGCGTGGCATGGGCACCAAAACTATTACCTTTAAGGACTTCAATTTACGAATGATGTTCTTTTGCTTGAGCGCTCTACCCGCAATGGGATTTTTCATCTTCTGTGATTCTTTGTACTATAAACATTTAACTATTGGAGAATTACAGATGCTTGACTTGGGCATTAATAATTTCGTCTTTACGCCATGGAATTTTATTAAGTACAATTTGGATCCCAATAAGACTGCTTATCATGGATTACATCCAAAATATGTGCATTTATTAGTGAATGTGCCAATGCTTTATAATATACTGGGCATTATTGCTATGATCTCGTTTGCCCAATTGATGTTTCGTTTCTTTCGTGCCGAATATCAAGGACTACCGAGAGCACAGAGTATAGTGGGCATGATGTCAGGAGCGATCTTCGTGCCGCTCTTCTTCCTCTCGCTGATCAATCATCAAGAAGCTCGATTTCTTATACCATTACTCTTTCCAATCGTCCTATTGCACGCTCCTAAACTTTTAACTGGCTTCTGTGCTGCTTATCCATTCAAAGATGAGCACCCGTTATTGCGAAAATTCTATAAAACTATACTCTGCACAAAAGCATCGGAGAAATTTATACTCAAAACCTGGTACACCTGCAATATAGTATTAACGATTTTCTTCGGTTTCATCCATCAAGCGGGTATATATCCACTAACACAACATTTGGAACACGAAATTCAAATCGCTCCACGAGCAATGCAGACACACTTGATAACATCGCATATGTATATGCTGCCAGTATCCTTACTGAATATACCATCAGCGGAGCAGATTCATTTCGATCATGGCACACGTAAACATTTTAAACGAAAGCGAAATTTCTACCTCTATGAGTACGGTAGCCTTAATTTGACCCAACTACTTCGAAAGATCAAACTTATCATTTCGCATTGCGAAATGAAACGAACTACAAAATCGCAGGATTACCGTTTGCTTGTAGCCATTCCAACATCGTTAAGCGCCGATTTTACTGAAATTTTGAGTAGCTCGCATGCATCGTATTTGCATTGGGAGTTATCGCAGATTTTCTATCCTCATCTTTCAACAGAAGCCTTTCCACGAGTTTCGGGTCGCCATCCATGTGATGTTCATCCACCGAGCTTGGAAGACGATGATCTTGAGGGTACTTGCTCGACGGAACAACAACACTCAATGTTGAGTGTTACGTATTTACTGGGTCAGCTGTCATCATTCCTACACCAATTCGGCTTGGCCCTATACGAATTCGAAATCAAATATAGAGAAGACGGACCGCGTAGCACAGTCGCACGAATGCCATCGAAAAGCGCGTAGCGCCATTCCATGCATTCTCGATTGCCTAAAGCCGAAGTCATCGAAGTATTGAACTTTCTAGTCACAATAATGATTCCTAAGTCAAGTCGTTCATTCAAATTATATCACTTTTAAATTGAAGTGAACTATTTTAAGTACACAAGTTGTTTTTGTCAGAAGGCTTTAAATAAATTTCTTTTTTCGAATGTTTTTGCTTTAATGTATACCACACCTTTGGAATTTACCTAGTTCCAGCCCTTTTTCCTCTCTTATCAAAAATGAAAACAATTCGGACGAATTTATTTTTAATATAAGCAAATTGTTTAATATGTATTTACTTAAGCATTGGCCATTAACCAAAATATACGAATCACTAATTTTTTTGACATGAAAAAGTTCAAAAAAAAAAAAATATATATATATATATATACTCCGTGTTTTTCCCCCCCACCCAGAAAGTTTGTGTTGCTTTGAAAAATCTTCACCTCATGTCAATTTAACATTCATAATTTCCAAGAGTCCTTGCTGCAACATTGATGCTCATCCGAACTGTTGACCTTCGACTCGGGCAAGCGGTCTTTGAAAAGTTTGATGCAACAAAATGGCGGCTTATATATCTGATCGGATCGCATAAATGCTGTGTAAAGTTCATAGGCTTTGTACAGTATGAATCTTCCATTTCGTAATTGCTTATTGGCCTCCTCTGGTGCAACACTGTCTTTTATTATGTGCTTTGCTACGTGAGCCAAATTCGTGTGTCTCAGAAATTCCTGGAATGTCATCGGCAGACTGTTCTTTCGCAACGGAATATTGTTCACGCCTTTCGCTTTGCTATTCGCAATTATATCGGGAGAATGCAGTTGCCTCGGCTTGAAAATTGGCTTTCCAGCGTTACTTATACGTTTCAATGGTTTTATAGTCACTCGCTTTTTGGCTTTGTTTCGATTTTGTGTGCTTTCGGCCATTATTATTTATCGAATTTAAAATTGAAAATTTTAAATGTTAAAATATTTTTCTTCCAAAAAAATTAAAATTATTCGTATTCTAATTCAAAGTTTCAGCGTTCTTCAAATTGTTGATTATTTTCGAAGATACGAATTATATGTTTACTAGATCTTCTCTTCTTTCAAGCAAACTTTAGTCGATGTGTGTATCTGCAAAAGTTAAGTTTAACCTTTAACTGTGGACGTTCCATTTTTGTTACACTACCATGGACGTGCGGTCTCACAGACCGCTATCTTTACGGGATGGGTTCTACCTTCATGAGAAAGTATCAGGCCCGTGCGCACGGTCTGGCCTAGCCAGCCGGATATCTGGCATCCTCCGGAGGAGAGGGGCACGAGATCCACAAACTGCAAACGGTCTGTGAGACCGCACGTCCACAGTTAAAGGTTAAGAACTCAATTGCTCGTTTTCCAATAGCATAGGAATGCTATCTGCGAAAAAAATTCTTTCAAATATTCAACACATGAAAATATATCAAACCAGTTTTAATCAATCTGCCGACTCAATGGATTGATACTATAATGGCAAAGCTGTGAATGGATTCGCTGTAGAAGAGTTCGTTATGGAAAACAAAGTCATTTAATTTCTATAGTTATTTTTTATTCAATAAATCTTACAAATTTAGAGAAATTTAATTTCTAAATAATGAAATTAATAATTAGATTAAAATATTATTATTATTATTATTATTATTTTTATTTTTATTATTATTTTGTTTGTGTTTTTATTGAATAGACTTTTTTGTTTTACTTTCAGTTTTTAATATCGAATCTATCGACTTGTTTCAAACACAAAAGGAGTGCAGAGAAATTGAAGTCGTCAATAATAGAAAGGACATTAATTATGTGATTGAAAGGAGTGCACCTGACACCAGACACTCAATAAGTTCAGAATAGATGCACTTCAAGTGAAGGAGTGAAATCTGTACTAGAAAGACTTGTGATTTTCGGGCAATGAGCAGCCCATTTTGTTTATTAAGCATATCCTACCGCGAGCTGCTCTCCTTCGGGATATTTCACTTTTAAAATAAAGTGTTTATTCTCTTCAGTCTAACTTCACAATTCTCCCTTTTTACTTCAAGGTCCAGCGATAGACCCTAAAGTTGAAAACTTTTTGAACGCAAAAACATTTTAATGCTATGAAGTGAAGCGGGAAAAGACCGAGTAAAGTAAAAAAAAAAAGTGATTAATTTAAACAAATTAAAAACGATATTGTATACAAAAGGACTTTTGATAATTGGCTGCACGAAATTGTGTCATTTAAAATTCGTACGTCGTTTTGGGTGCATCGAGATCGTCCAGTTCGATTTCCTCTTCTTCTTCTTCTTCCTGCGATTCCCAGCGAACATTACGCATGCTACCAAATCTGCAGCAAAGCAATACATGGAAAAACAAAAAAAGGTAGGAGATTATTGAGATAATTTTTTGCTAAGAATAAATAGAGGAGAAACATCAAATTACAACAATTTCAATTTGTATGTTGGTGAGATTGACAGGATGTAATGACATTATAAGTAGGCGCGATAGAGACTTTTGGAGTGACATGTTTTTGGGTGGCGTGTACGAATTCTTTTCAATAGCGTTGCCTGAACCTGTTCATCATGCCGGCTGACGGTGGCGGCGGCGGAGGCGGTGCTCCCCTTGGCGGTGTACGACGGGCACTGAAAATAGATGAAGTTCAATTATATTTATGCTTATCTATAGACATGGCTTCTTTTTCACTTTTTATGTCAAAACATTCAAGTAACGAGTGGTTTGAAAGGAATAATCTTAATCCTTCTCTGCATGATATATTAAGTACCTAAATATAAGTTGGAAAAAAATTTCTTTCGCAGAAATTGATTTTATAAAGGCTTCAAAAATATCACTCTCCTCGAATATGGTACTTTTTTTTTTTTTATCGACAACATGGCGACAAATCTGCTAAACATAATTGGGGGCGCTGAACTCAGCCCGATCAACCGTTTTATTTTCCAGTTTTTGAGATATCGCGGTTGAAAAATTACGATTAACTTTATTAGAAAATATATATATATATTTATTTCATGTTGCCATATACATATTTATGACAGAATAATAACGATTAAGTTACTAACATTTACGTATTTAATAGAATTCCTGTGCAAAACTTAGTTGTAATCGCAACGTGAATTGGTATTTTATAAATGCTTCTTTTCAATTTTATTCCATCAAATTTATTAAGAAAGTGAAGTATACCTTTAGGGGAAGGAAAATTGTTGACTTTCTATTTTTCCCCATTATGCCGTCTTGTCAAATATGAAAACGGCTTCCTAAAAATCTTTTTGAGAACAGTTTCTTTAAAATTGATTCAATTTAATTGAGAAATAACCGAAATATGCTTGCATACTTTAGGGATTCACCGTTTAAGGCGAAAATCTCTGTTAACTCAGCCAATCCCAAAAAATCAATATCACTACATATTGTTTTCAGCGTATTTTATTTATTAAGTATTTCTAGATATGAAAGCCATCTGTGGGTTTTCATACCCGACACACTGTATTGCGTTTGTGTGTAACACCCAGAACCAGTCGAGATAGACCATACAAAATATATATATGGAAATGATCAGCGTCACCAGGACATTCGATTTAGCCATGTCCGTCTGTCGGTCTGTATACAGCTTTCTTATCGAAGAAGTTGAGCGACCTCGACGAATTTTGGTATACGAGCTCACGGGGACATGAGAGGGGACAAGTTCGAGAATGGACCCGATCGGAACATTTTTAGGGGTACCTCCAGTACTAGGGTCTGTTACGAAAATCACAAAAACTGCTCTAAAACCGGAGTTTTTCAAGATATTTTGATGAAATTTCATAGTTGAACATATTTAAAGCCAAGTTATTTAATTTCCAAGAATTGGAAAAGTCGGCGTGGCCGAAGGGCGTTTTTCGAAAATTGCCTCCTTCACCCAAAATTCAAATGGGACTTGAACGAAATTTGGCACTTATGCTTCCTTTGTAGACATTAACATTCTCTCCAAAAATTTCTTTGATAGGTCCATTATTAAGGGTACCTCCAGTACTAGGGTCTGTCACACAAATCTCAAAACTGCCCCAAAATCCGACTTTTTCGAAATATTTCTATGAAACTTAGAATTTGAGCGTATATTTAAGTCTCAGATTAGAATTCAAAAAAAATTTGAAAAGTGGGCGTGGCAAAGGAGCGGGTTTCATAAAGAAATTTAACAAAAGTCGGTATATGGTGCCCCTTATGGCCTTAAACACCTCTTGATATTAAAAATTATAATTAAGTATAATATATATATAAGTTATAATAAAATGGCCCGAAATATGGGGAAAATTGACTTTTTTTTACATTTTGGGCCATATCTCGGAAACGCTACTTAAATCCATCAAACCATTGACCTTTTTGGAATGAGGGAGCCCTAAACGGACATCAAACATTGAACTTTTCCCGGAAAAACCATCAATTGAATAAAATTTTTGTTTAGTGAAAGGTGTTTTTTTTAGAAATACAGGAGATTTCCGATTTAACGAGTATTCGCGTTAGCGAGTTTCGCATTTAACGAGCATTTAAATTCGTTCCATTGAGTATCTTATATAACGAGCAAAATGGCACAAAAATTTTTGCGTGCACTTGGTTTAGCGAGCAACATAAAAAATCAGTGAAATAGCATAAAGAGAAACAAAGAGGAATCCAAGAAATAGTTAGACGAAGAGTCTAAAAGCGCGTGTGCTGTGCCAACTGCCGCAAGCAGTCAAATGTATGAAAAGTAATGTTCAATTTTGCGAGACCTGCGTGAAATCGAAAAAGCGCAGGCGCTGTTGGACTTACCGCTTTAATTGTGCACAGTTGTTCAGTGATGTCAATTTTTAATCCCCCACGTAAGCATACGTTAGTAGAAATCAGTCGCGTACCAACCTAGGGGCTAGGAGGGGCTTTGTCCCACCACGATTCTTGGTCTTAGGTGGAAGGAATTACGAAAATTAAAAGGAAAAAAATTGTGGAAAATAGCAAACCACCACCAAAACCCACCCCTAATTAGGCTACCGATTAAGTATAAATAGGATTAAAAGTCATAGATGTATTTAGAATTAGGAATCATCGTGATGAAAGCGGAAGCAAATTCGCCGAAATACGTATATAATAGGGTGATTGATTCGGTTAACCGATCGGTTAACCGCCCGGTTTTTTTCGCGCTTTGCGAGGCGGTTTTTTCTCAAAACTGATTTTTCGAATATCGAATAAATCGGGTTTTTTAAGCGAATACCCGGTTTTTTCTCCAACAGATTATTTTAGCCTTCAGATAGTTTATTTCTTTCGAACGTCATACAAACTGCATAAAAAAATTGCCATGAAATTACCTCTATTGACGCCTTTTACACTAAGCAATTATATTTGTGAAACTCTTAGCGAATTCTCTTTCGAGTTGCATTTGTGTCTACATTGAAAGTATATATGTATTATCATTACTACCCTGCAGGAATACGGCAGTTAAACTCTAGCGTTTTACTATTTAATTCCACTAGTACTGGTTCTTCTTTATGCCTTTGCTTAGTCTTGTTCTGTAGAAAATAACATTCGCGTGAGCTAAAAATCACCACTTGTTCACTCGAACTAACACTTTACTAGTGCTTTGGGAAGCAATTGTAAATTGGATATAGTAAAACAATAGTTCTTTTGAAAGTTTTTCACTGTGGTTTTTAAAGGTAGAACTTTTTTTTGATTTCGTGTATCAACGCTTTTGGAATAACAATGTCATGGCAACCTTATTACCAACACGAACAACAATTTTCCATGCAATACAAATCAGAGATCTATACGAAATCCACCCCGTCAATACGTAAGCCCACATTTTTTAGCTAGTTCTATTTAAATAAACCTTAAACGTGAATTTCCAAACGATTAGGGGTATTCAAAAGGCGTCGGAAAATAGGAAAGTCGGAAAATTGGAAAATTTTAAGCTTAAAAAGCTGTGCAAGATAAAAAAAAATGCTTAAATTTTTTAAGAAGTCGCAATTTTCCGACTTTCCAACGTTTTTAACACCCTTTGTGAATACCCTATTGTATTTCTTCATATAAAACAAAAATTGTTACGAACGATATATTTTATTTCTTATGGTATATCAAATGAAAATATGCTGATTTAATTTATTTTATACGCTGAATGTGCAATTTTTTGTTTGGTTTTTTTAATGTAATTTTTTTCAAAATGGCTTTTAAATAAAACAGTCACAAACGACTTAACCTGCCCCGAAATTCTTTTTATTTGGATTTTTAACATAACCGTTAGCCGGTTTTTAGAAAAATTTTATTTGCTCAATCGGTTTTTTTAATATCCTTAAATTCGGTTATTGAAACCGGTTACAGGAAAATTCGAATAATCAATCACCCTAGTATATAATAATGCAATAAAGCGATTGAAATAAAGTGAAAATTCCGAATCATTTTATTATTTATACTTTTATTGAAAATTTTTTCTCAGTGTAAAATAAAACAATTTTTTTTTACATTCCCGTTTTTATAAGCTATCAGAAGGCATTTGTTTCATCTTTCTATCCCAATTAGTTTTTGAGATATAAATTTTTGAAAGGATATTTCAGGAACACTGGGCAACGGAAACCTTAAATTCGGTTTCTACAGTGTTTTTAGATAGCATCTATCCAAAAATCAGCAAAACTTTAAAATCTCTTTGAGGGGGCCGCAGTCGGCAATACTCTTTACAAAAACTAAATAAAATTTTTGTAGCTCTCTTTAAGGCGTTTTTTGACGAAAACTCAAGTCCTCTGCGCGACCTCTAAACCTCAATTTAAAAAATTTTAAACGATGCCCAAATTTTTCGATTTACATAAACTTTCGTTTGAGACTCCGCCGTCTTCGAAATTCAACACTTTTTTTTCACGTCTGAATCGCCCTATTACCCCACTCGATGCCTATAAGTTGGGCTCGGATTTTGTTGACTTTTAAAAATGTAAGGCATACTTTATGGCGCCAAAATTTTTCTTAACAACATTTTTGCGAATCAGTTTGGCGAAATTGAACTTCAAACCGCTTTTCTAACTTCAAAAAAAAAAATGCATATTGAAGTTAAAAATCGATTTGAATCTTTGCTTTATGTGAGTTGAACAAAATTTTTACTCCCTAAAGTATGCATTAAATTTAAAAAAGTCAACAAAATCCGAGCCCTGCCTATAAGTAACGAATTGGAATTTTCTCAAGAATTTCATATTTCGATAAAATTATGGAAAACAATTGCAGAAACTTACGCAGCAACTGCAGCTGAATCCATTGCAGTAGCTCCATATGTCTCGCTATCATCAAGGTCCAAATCCTCAGTACCCGAACGTTGTCTAATGGTAAACAGAATGTTATTAATTATATACAAAATTATCAATGAAAGAAAAAAAGTGATCCGGTTTCAATGAACGAAGAGGCATCGCTTCAAGCTTGTTGCGTCACTACTCACAGCTTATTTCGCTTTTGCTGTTTATCGGATTTCATAATTTTATCGACTGCGCGTGTGGTCAAGGAGACGCGACTCCGTAAACGAGATGGTGTTCTAGGCTTCGGTGTTGCTGGTTGAGAATCGGGACTTACAGTCAAAATGGGTGTCATAGAACGACGAGTATCTCGCTCGATAGACCCTTGCTCTGCTCGACGTCTTTTGAGAAAAAAAAAAAAAAATAAAATAAAAAAATTAAAATAAAAAAATTAAAATAATAACAATAAAAACAAAAATAGATGCTGACAAAATCACTGTTATGTCATAGATACATTGATAAATCGCTGGCGTTCCATATCTTTGACACAACACTCTGAAGAGAGGGAAATGGGGTACAGCAAAAACGGTATTCGAACTCACGTTTTCGGTCTCATATATGCGCTACCGTTTGCACGTTTGTCGATCTCTTTCCTTGAGTCATACCGAACGGTACCTGCTTGTGCCGCCGGCTGTCGCCATGTTTGTTCTTCATCGACTTCAAAGGATTCTGTGCCTTGTCTGCGGCTAAAAGCCAACAATTTTTTTTATATTTTTTAATAATGATTAAGATTTGTTTTTTTTTTTGTTTTTTGCAGTGAAAAAGGTTCAGTTTTTGGCGTTTTGGAATGAGGCTTTGAGTAACAGGTTGGGAGATCGAGACTTGGTTTTTTGTTTTTTGTAGGTATGTACACATGAAGGCTAAGTTTCTGTGGTTTCAATGTTGGAGTTTGGGCCTTAAGACGGGTTCAGGGTCCAATTACTTACAACTGTTGCTTGGAGATTTTATTTGATACTTGTTGTATAAGACTTTTCATTGGCTGCATTCTCTGATGGCTTTGCTCACGTTCACGTTCATGTTCACGATCACGATCACGATCGCGCTCGCGTTCACGCATTCGTTCACGTTCGCGCTCACGGTCACGGTCGCGTTCTCTCTCCCTATCTCGCTCGTTTGATGTTGCACGACTTTGGCTTGACGACGGCCAATTATCATCCATATCGAAATCGAGATCAGTACCAGCCGTGTTTTGACGTTGTCTTGTCATTTAGAAAAACAAAACTTTAACATTGAGAAAACTCTCTCTTTTTGCACAATTAAAGGGCAGATAGGCAAAAATAGAACAATTATAAAAAAAAAACAAAAATCAAAACGGAAGTAATGAGGCAACAAGTTTGGAGTGTGTGTGTGTGTGCGTAAGATGTTAATGCTTTTGATAGCTTTCGCTTTGTATAAGAGTTTTAGTTGCTTACAATTGTGGTCTACTGCGTGCCGATGTCATGCTGCTGATGGTCGGTACATCCCGCGATCTGCTAACCTCTCGATCTCGATCTCGACTGCGAATGTCCCGCTGTCCACGTGCATCACGTTGATCTCTGATCTCACGTCCATCACGACGGGTTGGTGCCCTTTCATCAATTTCATCTTGATCGATGTCCAGTGTCTCCTCGGTATCCGTACGTCGTCTACACACACACATATATATATATATAGCAGATAATGGAGCAGGATTATTTTGTATAATGTAGTGTCGCTGACTGATTTTCTAATGACTTACATTTGAGTTCGGCCAGTCGGCGGTCGACTTGTACTCCTGTCTCTCGATGTACTCTGCGCTCGATCGCGACGTGCACTGCGCGAACTGTCCGAGCGATCCACAACACGTTTACGCTGCCGTTTCAGTATATTTATGCGTTTCTGCAGATTTATAATATTTAAGCCCACTGGCGTTGCAATGGACCATAGCAAAAGCGTTAGGAAACTGAAAAACCACAACGCGTTTACGAAATCGATGATATTGCGGCAGAAGAATATACGATTCGCATCAAAAATATCAAAGAACGCACGGCATTTGGCAGTGGTGTCGCCAAGTTGCGAGGACATTGTAGCTTTGCTCTTGGTAAGATACGATTTGAGTCTAGAATCCATGATAAGTAGTACATACATACAACATAAAAAAAGAAAACTTGAATTGCTCTCCCCTCACCTTTCGGTGTAGACATGAGTTTGATTGTGGCAGATCTCGCCGGCAGTTTGCTCTAAGTAGCCCTGAATGTTACGTAAATGGTTGAGCGTCTGGTTGACCTGCTTCGCCCAGGGATCGCGTTGAAGTTCCAATGCAGTCAAATGGTATAGAATTTCATTCTGTAATTGCTCCAACGGCTGAAGTATTGATGCCTGCAAACGTTTTGAACGGCTGCCAAGTGTTGTCATTCGCGAAGATGTTGCAACGTCCTGTATCTTTGGGCGATAAAATTTCATTGAGAGCTTAATGGACTTAATTAAAAAAATAATTTTATTTATTTTGCTTTTTTCCCCCATTGATATATACATATATAAGTTTGTACCCAAGTATGTAAAATGAAATTGAAAATCTTTTTAAATTAGTTAAAAAAAAAAATACTGCCCCAAAAGTATGCAACGAAAAAATTGGAAATTCAAAATGATTTAAAAATTGTGTCCTTTAGTTTCTTTTATTCTGCGTGCCACAATGTAAAATGATTCCTGATGTGCATGCCTGGCTATTAAGGTTTTTATTTTCGATTTGTATTTGGCTTGAAAACAGAATTGACAATTTTACAGTTGATTAAATGTCTCACCTGTAAGGCGACACGTTGCATTTGGTCAATGAATGTTGCCAAATCCTTTTCCGGTGTTGGTGCACCAATGCTTGCACGATACGTGGTCAGATTGAAAGATGATGTCTGCAGCATGCTCTCCAAAATATTTTGAATAGTCTGCGTTAGCGAGAGTAATGTACGCTCGGATACGTTGATTGCATCGATGGCTGATGTGACTTTAGGAAATTGCTTTAAATCAGCGATTTGTGTTGTGTTCACAAAAGCATCCAATTGAAAAACCGTGTATGATGGTAGATTCTGCTCACAGCCACTGTTGTTGAATGTGTGCACACGAATAGCACAGAGCCGAGCAGAACAGAATAGAACAGAACAGAACATGATGGGACAGAGCAGAACAGGACAGTGCCGGAAAACCAATTAAGAAAAGATAATTCTCAAAGATAATGCTGGATTCACACAAATAAATGATCATTTATAATAGTCTCTGGCGAAAATTGACTATGAACGTAAGCTGGGATGAGAATTGTAGCATAGCTGAAGGCGATTTTAAATCACATACCACCTACTATTGAGGATTTCTAAGCGTTCTGGCATGAGCATGTTGCAAGTTATTGAAAATGTATTTGAAACCCTTTCAATTGTCGCTGAGCTACACATATACTTATATATATATACATATATATATATATATATATATATATATATATATATATATAACATACATAAATGAATTTATTGAATCTAAAGCAGTGAGAGGCTATACAAGCTGCAGATTTCGATAAATGAATTATTTTCTAAAAACTGACAACATTCGGGATTAGAAATTTCAAGAAATGTCTGAAAATACAACCTTTTACTTTTAGAGAGAGAGAGAGTGACAGAGAGAAGGAGAGAGAGAGGGAGAGAGCTGGAGTGAGAAAGAGAGGGAGAGAGCAGAAGTGTGAAAGAGAGGGAGAGAGGGAGAGAGAAGAGAGAGGGAGAGAGAGGGAGAGAGAGGAGAGAGAGGAGAGAGAAGGAGAGAGAAGGAGAGAGAAGGAGAGAGAAGGAGAGAGAAGGAGAGAGAAGGAGAGAGAAGGAGAGAGAAGGAGAGAGAAGGAGAGAGAAGGAGAGAGAAGGAGAGAGAAGGAGAGAGAAGGAGAGAGAAGGAGAGAGAAGGAGAGAGAAGGAGAGAGAAGGAGAGAGAAGGAGAGAGAAGGAGAGAGAAGGAGAGAGAAGGAGAGGGAAGGAGAGTGAAGGAGAGAGAAGGAGAGAGAGATAGGGAGAAAGAAGGAGGGAGAAGGAGAGAGAGATAGGGAGAAAGAAGGAGGGAGAAGGAGAGAGAGAGACGGAGAGAGAGGGAGAGAGAGATGGTGTGAGAGGGAGAGAGAGATGGTGTGAGAGGGAGACAGAGATGGTGTGAGAGGGAGACAGAGGGAGACAGAGGGAGACAGAGGGAGACAGAGGGAGACAGAGGGTGACAGAGGGAGATAGATAGAAAGGGGGAGAGAGAAAGGGTGAGAGAGAAAGAGAGAGAGAAAGGGAGAGAGAGAAAGGGAGAGAGAAAAAAGAGAGAGAGCTAGGTCCCTAGGCCAGGACACACATCATATGCGTGGGATTTCTTCAGAGGTGGGCTGATAAATTTTTTTTTGTTTGGAAAGAAAAGTTATCTCTTTGGACCTGCAATGTTGATTTATGAAAGAAACTAGTATAAGCCCAGTTTTTTGTTTTTGATGAAAAATTTGGATTTTTAACATTTCTTGCAGCTTTACTAGTGGTACGCCAAACACCCCGTAAAGATGATGAGTTTCAAAGTAATCATATATGACTCCTTATCCGGAGTCGGAGCACACATAAATAGATTTTTTTTTTTAAATTCTTCCGCAATTATGCATCCAATACGAGTTCGATTCGTTCATCGAATAAGTCCATATAAGGGTCATAAATATGACTCCTTCCGCACTCATCCTCTAACCCCATTCACCTTATATCTATGAGAGTCGTTTATATCTCTCAACTTCCTGACATGTTTATCCTACTACTTTATCTGTCTGTGCGAAGTCATAACCTGAGATTTTTATTTATTTGCTCATTATTCTGAATCTCATGTCTTCAACAGTTTTCGGACTCATTCGGAGTCATATTTCGGAGGATAATATAAAATAAAAGCAGATCATGACCAAAGCATCCCAAAAGACAATAAATGAAAATTGCATCTTGATCAAAATAAATAAAAAATGAAACAAAAGTTTTTCTTGTTCTTGACTCATTTCGTTCTCATAAATAGTTGCGATCGCTCCTAAAATATTTGTTGGGTAAAAGCACTGTCATTTAAGGGTGTATATTGAAATTCTGAACACTATAGCCAGGAGAAATGAGCAATTTAACAAAACCGAAAAGCCCATTAGCTCTCGAGAACTACTTAGAGAACAACTTCTTTTATGATCTATTTGAAGTGGTTCCCAAAATGCATACAAACGCATATGCATATATACTACATATGTATGTATGTATGTACTACAATATTTGAACGCAAGCACTACATTAATCGTATTGACTACGGCGGTTAATTATTCGCATCAATGCAAATCGATGACCACAAAATTTCTAGCCACGATACTGGCAAATACACCTATACTCATAAACGTGTAGACATGAAATATACTGAGCCCCGATTGCGATATCGCACATACATACATATGTATGTATGTATTACATACACGTATAAACGAGTGTAATCGTACCTTAAAGCCGACGTCAAACTAACATTTACGATGGATCGATTCACGCCATCTGGCCGCAGCAGCTCGCCAATAATGCCCGTCTGTGGTTCGTGTTCGTATACAAATCCGGGCTTATCGAATAACTTACCGAGCATATCATATTTCGTGTTCGAAGACTCGATTGCCGTTACCCTCGAATTGCCCGAACCGGTGCTACTTAAACTATTAACGCTCTCATCGTTATACAATGCACGGCATAGAAATATTTCGCCATTGCCGCCGATTGCCAATGTCAATATGCCGAAGAGTGTTATACAAATGCTACCCAAACAGATGATGACCACAGCGATGAAGAGGACAAATCCCGCTTTGACATTCGACTCGCATAGAAAGCAGCAGTAGGCCATTAGCATAAATAGTAACACCCAAACGATGACTAGTGCGGTCACCCAGCCGCTGGTCCAATAAAATCGCGACCACTCTTCGACTGTTTCGTACGTTGATTGCATCGACTCCCATGTGCCTTGGAGACGTGCTAGGAGCGCATTTATTGTGGCTGTCAACATTTGCGCGTTCGCGGTCGTCCGATGTCGTATGTCATCCAGTTGGTCGAGTGTATCTGCAAAGCGAAGCGACCATAAATACAAAGGGCGGACTATTGGAATCGAATTGAATCGAATTGAATTGAATTGAATTGCTTTGAATTGAAGAAAGTGTTGGATTGTTTTTAGTTTTCTGATTAACTGAACCTTCGGTAATCATATGATCAATCAGAATGTACATATGTATGTATGTATGTATGTATGTATGAGGAAGATATGTATCTTTGCTGTGACTTTGCTTTGCTTATTTGGCTTATAGAGATATTCATGGCTTTCGGAATGACTTCTATTGAGTGTTTACTATGAATGATTTTTTTATTATTTTATACTTAAGTATGTATACATAGACATACATATCTCTTTTATCTTAAGTCTTTAAGCAACATTTTATGAAGACGCTTTTAATGTTATTTTCTATTGCTTTCACTTTATGCTTTGTTGGGCA
The DNA here is from genome assembly GCA_020466095.1 of Chlorops oryzae. NCBI lineage: Eukaryota > Metazoa > Arthropoda > Insecta > Diptera > Chloropidae > Chlorops > Chlorops oryzae. Next base: position 39,359,067 of record CM035806.1, read on the forward strand.
TTTCTCAAACGTTTTTCTTCTTCAATAACAACCCCCTTAGGGATGTGACTAATGCCTGAGATTCCCCAAAGTGCTTATCTGTATTTAAGATATCCGATTTCGTTGTCTTGTCGCTCTTGTCTAAGGTACATTCACTTTTCTCGTTCGGGATAATACGGAACGGATGGAAAATAAAACTTACAGTTTCGCTGGTATGCCGTATCGTGTTTAACTTGTTGCGGGAAATTACTAAAAATGGAACGTGACACGCCAACTTCCGATGTCAAATTCTTGACAGTTGCACCAAATTCAATTTCGCCCAAGTAGCGCATACGAAATATGCTTTGGTCCTCTTGAAGCTGGACAAAAAATAAAACAAATATACATGTTGAAAAAACAAACACACACACACACACACACACACACACACGTACAAATTGTATGTGTATATGTATATGTTAGAAAAAACAAAATAAAGACACAAGCTTAAAACTTGGACGGCAGAGGAATCAAAAAAAAAAAAAAAAAAAAAAAAATAGAAAAAACGAAGGGAAAAATCAAGAAAATTGTTAGAAATTTGTTTCATAACTTTAACACCAACGACGACAGCTTAAAAAAAGGAAAAAGAACGACAAGCAAGTAAGAAGAAAGTAAGAAGCAAGTAAGAAATAACAGCCACGACACAACGACGACAATGATGACAATTGAACGTTAACTAAAAGCCGAAGAATTTCCCAAAGAAATACCAAAGTCGAAGAATAGAAAAGTAAATGAAAAAGAATAATAAAAAATAAAAAACGAATAGTAAAAAAAAAAAAAAAAAAAAAAAATTAAAACTATATTCCCAAAATACAAAGTTGCTACGTATACGTCTGATTGGTTGTGCCTTGCCGTGCCGTGGCGTTTTGAACCTACTTATTCTACTCTTGTTAGTGCAAGTATCTGCCATGTGTCATGAGTGTATTTCATCATGTGACAGTAGTGCGAGATACTACCGCTGCCACGAGTACTTGCCGTCTTCAGTGCATCAATAATGCCATTTTCCTCGAAACTTCTTATACGCAATGTATCGCAGAGTGGACGATCTCGGTATGTGCATTGACGTTGCAGCACGGATAATTGTATTTGCAGTTCTTCCATTCGTGCAGCGGCCTCTTGGGAGATTTTCAATGCACGCCCAACTGTCTCCTGGAGCATGAGTACACGATAGATAAGCTCGGCATTAGCTGCGAAAAAAGAAAACAACAAATATATATATATATATATATAAATATAAATATTTATATCTATGTACAATGTACATACATAAAATTTTGTAGCGAACTTTGCGAATGAAAGAATAGCAGAAGAATTCTTATGAATTTATGATACACGAAACTGATATGATGCGCTTAATGCACTTGTCGTTTTCTTGCTCTCAAAGAAACAGCTCGATACTCCATTAAGCCCTTCAGAAGAAGGTATTGATGTCAAACAATAGGAAAAAACGAAAAATTTCGCAACGAGACATGTAGGTCAAAGCACACAAACATACATACTATATATTGAATCTATGTAAGTATGTACAATACATAAGTATATTGTAAGAAGTTCTTCGCGAGTTCTAACGAGGAGTTCCATTTCAAGTATTATCGCTATGAAAGAAATCTGAAGGATTCTTTTTTTGAAGGAAAAATTTCCCCATCAAACTATTTTGGTGGCTTGTTTTTCTTAAATATTTGCTTGGTTGTCAAATATTAGTTGATTTATTGGAATGAACTTGTTAAAGAGATTTTTTTTTCGAACATGTTTGAGACGTGGTTCTCTTGTGGTGAAAGTCAAATTTTAGTGTTTTTTTTTTTTTTTTTGAACAGAAAAAGAAATACAAAAATGGATTCTTAGTCCGTAAAAATGCTGCTATGATGATGGTTCTGAGACGAAAAATTTGAAATTGACAACTGTTTAAATAAAAATTTTTACTGTTTCCATTGTTATTGATTTAAGAGGGTTGTCTCATTAGGCAAACATTTTTATTCTTTTTTTGCATTTTTTTATAGCTTGGATATTTGAGAATATCGTACAAAAAGAATTTTTTGCAATTTAAAATACTTTAGAAGATATAGCCTTCTTTGTCGAGCAAGATCAGCGCTAAAACGAGTAATTTTAGCGTTGCTTCAAACTTTCAACGCATTTATCTCGAAACCACTTTTTTGAACCGGCTGCCACGATTTCTCCGGCTCAACTGGACCGATTTTAAAAAAACAAAGTGGAATCATAGCAGAATTGTCACCATTATGGCATGAACCTCAATCATAATTTCAAAAATCTTTTTACATTTTGTTTTTTTTACACTGAACTACAAAAAAATATACCTAAAATCGATGGATAATTTTTCAATAGCGGCCATTTTGTCACAAAATAAAATCACAAAATTATTTTTGAGGTTCACGCCATAATGACTTCTATACTGATTATAACCCCGTTTTTCTTTTTCATTTCGGACAACTTGGAGACCTGGAATCGTGGCAGCCAGCACTAAACCTTTTTTTTTTTGAGCATCCCTCACCGCCCTCACATAAAAAATTCCTAACACAATTAAAACAAACTAAATTGAAAAGGCTCTTTTCGTTTTCGGTCAGAAAGTTTTTTAAAAAAGGTCCAAAAACAGCCTCGCCAATGAGACAACCCCCTTAAAAAATTGTTTTTAAAATAATTTTGGAAGGAGTCCTAGACAGTTATGAGTATTTAGAAGAGGTGTGCAGAATTTTTAAAAAAACTATTGTATTACCGAAAACTTTGACGGATATTAACTAACGGAAAATTTTTTTTTTTTCAAAAAATCAGTTTGAAAGGATTTCTTTACCTCCAAGGCTATCGAATGCCGTATCAATCACTTAAATCTGAGACTATCGATTCAAAATTGGCCCACTTGAGAAATTTTGACCCAATATAAAATATAAGGATCAGAGGTAAACAGAATCTTATTTTCTCGACCGATTGTAAAATTATGTGACACAAAGATTTAGAGGAGTTAATTATCTTTAATTTGAAGCAAAATTTTTTTCAAATCAGATGGCGCACTATCAAGCCCTAATAGAAAAATCTCATGACCTCCTAAAACATTTTTGTTTTATTAATTAATATAAGAAAGCTACCGGATTTAAAAAATAATATTGTTCAGACGGCCATAGTCCATGGGAAAAGTGCATTGAGGTCTCCTGAGATTTTCTAAACTATTTATTTGTAAGCTAATTAAAACATATGTAATTGTGTGCCTTTTATACAGAAACATATGCATTTGTAGTTTCAATCAATTTAATAATTACATCAACGCTTGGTGGTTCCTTTAACAAATCGGACTGAATTTAATTCGTAATGAGAGCATGAGAGCAATTGCATGAATCGTAAATTTAAATGTAATCACAATATTTTAAATATTGATATAAAAGTTTAATTGATTTTGGTTAATAACACAAGCGCGAAAAGTCTCCGATTACATATGAAAAATGATTGCCACGGCTGGGGTTTTGTTGCTTTTATAAATTTAAAGCATAATTTACGGGGCAAATTGTTCTCTTACCAGCATTTTTCGAATGAGTTTAGCGAAGTTGAACTTCAAACCGCTTTTCGAACATCAAAAAAAATTAATATTGAAGTTAAAAATCGATTTGAATTTTAACTTTATGTGAGTTGAACAAAATTTTTACTCCATAAAGTATGCTTTAAATTTATAAAAGCAACAAAATCCGAGCCCTGATGATTGCTATGGTGGACATACATATGTATATGGGGAACTGAATTTTCTCACTAAAGAAGCTTCGCTAGTAATTGGAATTTCAAACCTTCCTTTGGAAAGCATATTCTTAAATTTATAAACTACAAGAAAATAAGAAATCGATTTTCGAACTTCTACACAAGAACACACGAACGAACATTTGAAACCCTTGAAGATTAACGAAAAAAAAAAAAAAAAATCAAAGCATTGTACAACATTCTCATCTCTGAAGTACTGCAACCTACGAGGTTTTTGTTGACAATATTTATAGAGTCAATTCCTTGCCAACAAACATTTGAAGTCTGAAATAAGTCATCTACGTAATATGTCCTAATTCGGAATACGAGCGCTCATAATGAGCTCATTTATGAGTCCGAAGGTGAATCGGCCTTCATACAACAAATGTGTCGATATAAGAGTCATGCAGAGGTATGAGTGTGTGTGCTTCTAACTGCTCTCAAATCTGATAATTATTTCTCCTTAAAGTAGGTATATTTGGGGATGTACATCAAGGATAAAACAAAACGAAAGGTTTTGAAAAAGTTGGCGAGAAACTGATTTGATTCTTGTTTTCAGAATTTCTCTGCTCATCTTGTAAGAATATTTAAATTGTGATCTCGGACTCATTTTTCTGATCTCGAAATTTTTTTTTATCGCTTATTTCGGACTCATTTCAAACTCATTTCGGACTCCGAAAATTTTTGCTGGGCTAAAATTCTAACCCGGCTTATTTGCTCTTCTCTAAACTTGTTGAAAGCAGCTTAAAGGCAAACTATTTTGAAAAAAAAAAATGGAATTAAATTTCTGGTGGTTGGTGAGAAGCCTCCTCTTTTGAAAAATTTTTGAACTTATATAAAAATTATCCCATGAGCTCCATCATTAGGTCTTATTTGCTCTTGGTACATGCTGAAGCTCTTCAAAGTTTCCACCGTTTATTTTCCATTGATTTTGAGTTAAAAATGTCGCACTAATTTTCAGCAAATTGAAGGTCATGAATGTGGAAATTGATTATTGACCTAAATTTTCACTTAACAAGCTCAATTCTTTTTTTTTCGTCTTTTTTTGGTTTGTGCTTTTTTACTTTCTTTCGCATTTGTTTTGTTTTATTGCAATTTCAATAGGTAGGTACTTGTGAAATTTTCTGACCTCTTCTCAAAGATTTATTGCTGTTTACCCAAAGCCAAAGCCAAAGCCAAAGCCAAAAAAAAGAAAGAAAGAAAGAGTAAGAACAAAAAGTCTTGCAGACTTGTGTAGGAACTTCTAAATGGAAGCGAGTCTATGAGCGTTAAATTGAGACATATGACTTCGAGGGGCATATCGACGGGGAAGAGGGTGGGGTGGTTGTAAACCGAATATTTGGGGGCAACAAAAATCGGTTTGGAAGCCAAAAGTAAATTGAATTTTTTTATTTGTTTTTTTTTTTTTTTTACCTTACCCAAACTTAGTGTTGCCAATGAATCATAAGCGAGCTCAATGCCAGTGTGTGCAGAAATTTCCGCTTGGATTGGCTCCCCAAGGAGCACATCCACATCTGAGAAAAGAATGAAGAAAAACAGGAAACAAAACCAAACGAAATAAACAAATATCCAAAGGTCGCACAAAAAAAAAAAAAAAAAAAAAATAGAATAGAATAGACGAAAAGGAAAAAGATATAAGTATAAAATTCTTATGTGAGTCAAGTGTCTGTGGACAAAAAGCATACAATTTATCGGAGCACACGCACGAAAAAAAGGACGAAAAAGAAAATGACAAAGGAAGCAAGGCAAAGTTTGCAGGCATTCTGGTGTTTTTTTTTCTCTCTTCTTTTCTTGTCCATAATCAAACATTTTATTTGGTCTTGTAACCCATTTACTGACCTTCCAAGTCTTTGACAACTTTCTCAATTGAAACGTGAAAGCCGTTATCCAATTTATGCTTGATTTGCAAATGTGTATCCTTCAGGAATACCTCCATATCGTGCACAGTCGACTTAATCATTTCGGGTGTCATTTCAATGCTGGCAGCGAGTCGAGTGTTGGCATAAAAAATGCAAACATCGCTTAGGCTTCAAGGAAATGAATAATAAGTAGAAGAAAATAAGTAGAAGACGAAAAAAAAAAAGAAAAAAGAAAAAGAGATCGAGAAAATAGAAAACAAGATGTAGAACAGTAGTTGAAAGGCCAAAAGCAGCTTACATCATCGATTGAATACTTACGCCAAAATGATGAAAACAAGCCAAAGTGTTGTTATCGATGTGCTCTTCCGACACTCTAATGATTCCTGAAGCGCTTCATCAACTATCATCAGCGATGATGTTGAGCGTCGATTCGTTTCGACTCGATCCGAGGCGTCCCGCTGACTGCAACAGCACCATGCACAAGTGGCAATTAGCGGCACCAATGCCAGTATCCCAAATATACTTATGAGCGCAATAAATCCCGATTCGATTTTTATCGCCTGATTCGTGTGTATGTGCGTGTGTTCGCGCGAGTATACGCGCGATGGAGAGAAAAAGAATGCAGGAAAGATATAATGAGGATAAAAGAGCTCTTTAAATGGAATCATCATTCAACTTTCTGCAATGGAAATTGACAGAAAATAATGTCATAAATGATTTCACTTATCTCCAACATTTTCCTATAAGTATACTATTGATTATGTCTGTATGTATGCATGGCCGTGTGTGTGTACGTGTGTGTGTGTGTGTGTACTCACGTTTGTGGCAAACTCTGCGAACGTTAAATTCGAGTGCAACGCTTCACGTACTAAACCTGCGGGCGAAAAGCGCAATCAACGTTAACTGGAAACACTAGAAATGAATTTTGAATTCGAAGGAGGAACATACACATAAACAACTACAATCCCAATCACAATCACAAACACAAGCACAAAAACAAACACAAAAACAAACACAAAAAGGTAAATAAGTAAATTAACATTGCATACGGCAAACTAAGCCACCGAACAAGACATTCGAGCATGCTCCAGCGGAAAACTTTTAAAAATTTTATCACGCATACCGTACATGTCAAGGACCTTTTAACAAAGTCCGCGAAATCCTTTATTGGTTCCAATAAAACAAACCCGTCTAGTGCCATTGTATCTCTGCTCTTGTACTTAAGAAAATAATAAAAATAAATGCCCGAATACCTTCCATGTAGGGTGATTGATTATTCGACATTTTCCTGTAACCGGTTTTCGAATAACCCGATATTTAAGGATATTAAAAAAACCGATTGAGCAAATAAAATTTAACTAAAAACCGGCTAACCGGTTATGTTAAAAAAGAAATTTCGGGGCAGGTGTTAGTCGTTTGTGACTGTTTTATTTAAAAGCCATTTTGAAAAAAACTTACATTAAAAAAAACCCATACAAAAAATTGCACATTCAGCGTATAAAATAAATTAAAATCAGCCATATTTTCATTTGATATACCATAAGTAAAAAATATATATCATCGTTCGTAAAATATTTTGTTTTATATGAAGAAATACAATAGGGTTATTCACAAAGGCGTGTTAAAAACGTTGGAAAGTCGGAAAATCGGAAAATTGTGACTTCTTAAAAAAATGTAAGCTTTTTTTTTATCTTGCACAGCTTTTTAAGCAGTTAAAATTTTCCAATTTTCCGACTTTCCTATTTTCCGACGCCTTTGTGAATACCCCTAATGTGTTGGAAATTCACGTTTAAGATTTATTTAAATAGAACTGAGCTAAAAAAATGTGGGCTTATGGTTTGACGGGGTGGAGTTTCGTATAGATCTCTGCTTTGTATTGTATGGAAAAATTGTTTTTCGTGTTAGTAATAAGGATTGCCATGACATTGTTATTGCAAAAAGCGTTGATACACCGAAATCAAAAAAAAGTTATACCTTTAAAAACCACAGTGAAAAATCTTTCAAAAAGAACTATTGTTTTACTATATCCAATTTACCCAATTGCTTCCCAAAGCACTAGTAAAGTGTTAGTTCGAGTGAACAAGTGGTGATTTTTAGCTCACGCGCAATGTTAATTTTCTACAGAACAAGACATAAGCAAAGGCATAAAGAAGAACCAGTACTGGTGGAATTAGAAGTAGTAAAACGCTAGAGTTTAACTGCTCGTACTTCCTGCAGGGTAGCTAATGATAATACATATATACTTTCAATGTAGACACAAATGCAACTCGAAAAGAGAATTCGCTAAGAGTTTCACAAATATAATTGCTTAGTGTAAAAGGCGTCAATAGAGGTAATTTCATGGCAATTTTTTTATGCAGTTTGTATGACGTTCGAAAGAAAATAACTATCTGAAGGCTAAAATAATCTGTTGGAGAAAAAACCGGGTATTCGCGTAAAAAAACCCGATTTATTCGATATTCGAAAAATCAGTTTTGAGAAAAAACCGCCTCGCAAAGCGCGAAAAAAACCGGGCGGTTAACCGATCGGTTAACCGAATCAATCACCCTACTTCCATGACACTTTAATTTGTTCCGCTCAATTTCATTTTGCGATGCAAAAGCATGTTTTGCGGCCGGCTACCTGGCGCCCATAGGAGGTCACCATTGATGAGTGCTAAATGCGCAAAATTCATTGTCGATTTTCGTTCAATTTACGTGACCACATAACTTTGGCCTAAATTGTGCTCAACAAATGAGTTCATGGATCATTGTCAGTACCTTTCAGTTGTCGTTCGAAAGGCTCTCAAGCGATTAATCAATTTATATATTCTTAGCTAACTGTTGTTGATTTAACAGGCTTCACGGACAGGGCTTAGGAACGCGGTGCAAAGCTTTCTTTTCGAACATGCCAAAATCAAATAAAAAGAATTCGACTGACTTTGAAGCTACTACTTATAGCGAGCGAATGAGAAATTGATCTGCTGAACTGAAACGGACTCTCCAAATATTCGTAATTTTGTCCACGGAAGAATACACAAAATACACAAATTTAACTTGGTAGCTTACGTAATGCCAGTTTTTTCCCCCCCAAAATGAGTCCGCAAGGCGCTTCTCAATCAATCATTTTCTGGAGAGCATATGCTCTTAAAGATGCTCGGACAGGACCTCGTTTTTTCGGGAGAAAAGAGCACAGACTCCGGGCTGTAAATATTTATTTTTCAGGAGTTCTAGAATGCTCGTTTAGATAATCCGAAAAGAGTCAGTGCGAATTCTCTTTTTCAGTTATAAATTTCAAAAAATTACTTAGCTTCCTTAGTCTCTCTAAATGCTCAAATCCTGTGTTTTTTTTTTCTGAGACCTTTGCAAAAAGGCTCCATAAAAAGTTTCATTAGAAGTCGCTTTGAGCCTCTCTTTTGGAGCACCCCGATAACACTTCGTCAAAGTGTATAAACAGGAGTCCTTTTACACCCCCTTTTCGGATCACTCTGAATATATGTAGCTGGATTTGTTTTTTGAAATTATAGGTAAAAATTAATGCTGAAGGCCTACTGCGAGGGCATTAACTGTAGTGCAATAATTTTGTTATTGTATTATATTTCGTTTTGTTAATAGATTAAATAAATAAATATAGGTAAAAATTACCATGGCTTTAGGGGGCCGTATGCAGTTCAAATCGATAAATACCAGAAAACCATAACGCATTCTAAATACGAAATTTCAATTGCTGGTTTTTTCTTGTCCCACTCATCCAAACGGCAACAGAAAATATTAAAATTCAACACCTCAAACTATGCATTTAAGTATTTTTGAATATTTCCGATAGTCTGTTCGTTCTTTTAGAAATGTTCGTGTGCATGTGTTTTATTTAATACATCCTGTGTAACGATTTTTTTTATATTTTATTTTATTTTATTTTTTTGCTTCAAAGCTCAATTAAGAACCGGTTTATGGATTAAGGATTAAGGATTAAGGATTAAGGATTAAGGATTAAAATTAAATAGTTAAATTGGGCTCTTTCAAATATTTAATTACATACTCGTACATTTAGGTGTTAAATAAAAAAATGCATCATACCTCTAATAAAATGTACCTATGTACATACATAATGCTACCAACTCCTTTTTGCGAAAATATAGTATATTGGCATCAAAAATATAGGATATAATAGGATGTAAATGGGAAAAAGATAGGATTTGAATATAAACACATTTTCGCGTGACAAATGCAGTTTATTTATAAATAAACATTTAGAATATCAGTATAGATGTATGCCAATGCTCTTATTCTTCCGAAATAGCATCAATAGACATAGCACCCGGACTGCTATCAGGAATTGCTCTTGTTTTAAAATCATATTTTTCTTGACTTAAAATTTGTTTCAAAAGATTTGGCTGGCCCTTCAAAAATTTGTAAAACTCGCTGCAACCGTAGTGAAAACTAACTTGTAAGTCTAAAGCGACCCGCACACAGCACAGCACGAGCTACTGAAAATATTGTAGCGCCGTGTGCGGGCAAAGCGCTACACACGTACACGAGCTACGTAGCGCTACTCGTAGCACTGTGTGCGGGTCGCTTAAAGATCGTACAAAAAAAAAACTTTTGCAATATTTAAAAGAAATGACGCAATACTTTTTCTCCGTTTCGAAATCGAATTTCACTCTATATTCTTGTGATTGTAGTTGTAAGACGTAGCGAATTGTGACTTTGTGCACATATTCTTTGACATCAATGTGTGTAAATCGACAAATCAGAGCATTCAATGACGCGGCAGTGCGAATTTAACTTTGGCTTCGTACAATGGACAGCAAATTGAATAATTTTAAAACAAAAAAAATATTCTTTTCCAAAATCGGAAAAAATATAGGATAAAATATAGGATATTAAAACACATAGGATCCATATAGGATCGGGGTCAAAAATATAGGATGATCCTATTAAATATAGTACAGTTGGTAGCATTATACATACATATATTATACTTTAATTAACGTTAGGTAGTTTTTTACCTAATGGTAGTTCCTCTGGTGTGATGGAAGATAAAAATTGGCTTATGTAGGTGAATATTATTGGTCCTGGTGCTATATCCATTCCCGGTATGCTATATGTAAAATATGAACTTGTTGTTGCTGTTGTTGTTGTTGTTGTTGTCATAGCGGTTTGGGTTGTCGCATCTGACAGTAACAGTAGATTATTGCTGTTACTGTTGTAGTGATAAGCCATGCTGTTTTGCTCGCTATAGTATCTATGCGTGAATAAAACTTTATTATTCGATATTATTCAAGTGTAAAGTTTAACATCGAAAAATTACATCTTCAAATTATTAATTTCGACTATCACTGTTTTTCAAAGATTGAAGATTACACTAGTTCAAAAATAAGTAATTTTTATTTTCTTTTGAACACCTAAATGCAATTTTCTTATGGACTTTGGCCTTCTAAGAATCACGAAAATCATATTTGCAAATAACTTTAAGGCAAGGCTTTATTATCATAGTATTATATTTTATTATGTGTAAAACGTTGAATACTATACATAACTAGAATTATAACGTTATTTTAACTGTTTTTAGATAAGAACCAACTTTCTTGGAAGAACAATTGAATAATTATTTTATTTGTTGTGACGGCTCTTTCGATGTCGATGAAAGAAAAATTTTATATATTTTTTTTTTCTAAAAATTTCACGTTTGAAGGTCAACAGAATCTTGTTTTCTTGATTGGTCTTAAAACTGTGTAAGCAAAATCGTTAGAGGGGATAATGTTCCTTAATTTGAGGGATAACTTAGATGAGGAATTGTCGAGTTCGAAAATTTTTTTGTTTTTCAAAAATCAACTAGGCAATTTTCACAAGGTCCCTTTTGAATCCCGTTTAAATTTATCCCCTGCTAAAATCAGTATTTTTAGAGCTAATAAAAAATACTCATCGTTCGATTTAAAAGGGATTTTAGAAGACTTTGTTAATTGCCTTCATTTAGCTTTCATTAAAATTTGAAAATAAATTTTTTTTTCACGTACAGAAGACCTGAGTCCATAAAAAAATTGTTGTATTTAGATGTGCCGGAAAAAAAATCCTGTAAACTAGTGTTATTAATTATACCCGACACACTCTGTGTCGAGGGTATATTGCGTTTGTGTGGTTGTGTGTAACACCCAGAACCAGTCGAAATAGGTAGATCAGCGTCACCAGGAGATTCGATTTAGACATGTCCGTCCGTCCGTCTGTCTGTCCGTCTGTCTGTCCGCCTACATACAGTTATCTTATCGAAGGAGTTGAGCTATCTCGACAAAATTTGGTATGCGTGCCCACGGGGACATGAGTTAGACTAAGTTCAAGAATGGACCCGATCGGACCATTTTTAGGGGAACCTCCAGTACTAGGGTCTGTTACGAAAATCACAAAAACTGCTCTAAAATCGAAGTTGTTGAAGATATTTTGATGACAGTTGATATTTGAACATATTTAAAGGCCAGTTATATTATTTCCAAAAGTTGAAAAAGTGGGCGTGGCAGAAGGGCGGTTTTCGAAAATTGTCTCCTACACCCGAAATTCAAATGGGACTTGAACGAAATTTGGCAGTTTTGCTTCCTTTGTAGCCTTAAATATCCTTCCAAAAAATTTCCTTGATCGGTCCATTTTTAACGGTACCTCCAGTACTAGGGTCTGTCACAAAAATCTCAAAACTGCCCCAAATACGGATTTTTTGGGATATTCCACCGAAACTTAGAATTTTAGCGTATATCAAGGCCTCCGATTAGAGGAAAAAAATTGGAAAAGTGGGCGTGGCAAAAGGACAGTTTACATAAGTCGGTATATGGGGCCCCTAATGGCCTTAAACACCTCTTGATATTAAAAATTATTTGAACATGTGTGTCTGTGTCGGATATTCTATTGTCAGGCTCGCCTGACTATAACACCCTTACTTGTTTTTTAGTTAATTAGAGAATGAAACAGAAATTAAAAACTTGATATAAAAATACACTTCAGAAAAATTCTGCTTCACTTAAAAGTGTAGAATTTTCCATAAAAAATTTCATTCATTTATTTTTTAGCCTTCTAGATTTACGAGCATTCGAGGTTATCGAGGCAAATAACACGTCTAAGAGAATGCCCCTATTGTTTATGGTCTTTATTAAATCAAACAATAATATAATCTGATTTCATAGGAAATTTCTACAACTACATTAAAGAGAGTTGCACGTTTTTTTTTTTTTTTTAAGGAACTTTGAAGAACTATCTGGCTTTCATCAAAATAATTTATCGGATCCCATTCGATAGGTACACGTTTCGATATTAAGTGATTCAACATTGAACAAGTCTATTGTCATCATTTTCTTTTTTTATCCTTGAAATCATTGCCTTGAAATGATGATGGCGTGCATTTATTTCTTCGGTGAATTCACTGTTAATTCCATTAGGCTGCCACAATTGGCTTTGATTTCATTGGTTTTGATCAAGTTGTTCAAGTCGAAGGCAAATGATTTACATATTGTGCATGCATATGCATGTTAATTGCAATGTTGGGAAACTATTATGAGAAATCATTGCTTTGAGTTCGATAAAATATAAAACTAATTCCTCACACGTTCGACGTGTATTGTCAACGATACAACGATTGGTTTTATATGGACCCAAAAGCAAAGCCGTACAAAAAAAGTACTTCTAAAAAGCCCCTTCTTTATTCCATGCATAATAATTAATAAAGTCTTTTTTAGAGAAGAAGAGAAAAAAACTTCGTGTTAACGCTACATTTGTTGCCAGTTTGTAGCCTTGTAATCAGTTGAACGATTTTAACGCGCCTTTTTCCGTTTCTCGCTTTTGCACGACGACGTGCGGCATCGTTATTTGGAAGCCATAGAAGGCGATCGAGTGCATTGACTATCTTGCTTTTGCTTGACTTTTCGGGCTTTCTTTCTTTTTAATTTTCTTTTTGTTTGCCTTTTTTTTGTCTGTTTGAAATTAAGTATAAAGAGTTTAGTTTAACGGTGTGTGCGATTGTTCTCACTGCTGCGTTGTGTTTGTTGCCAAACGAAAAAGTGGGTCATTAAAAATTCAATAATGTGTAGAGAGAACAACGCGTACAGAAAACAATTGCAGACAGTCAAGCCAGACACAGGACTGCGTTGAGCATGCATTTGCATTTGCATTTGCATTTACCGTTATTTCGTTTATTTATTTGTTTTTATTTTTTTTAAATTTATTTTGTTTTCTTATTCCAGTTTATTTTCTTGCTTTTTTTCCTCTTAATTGTCATGAAGGCAATTTCTTAATTTGATTTTTCGTGTAATTAAATAGGCTTTATAGTTAATTGAAGGCTTAATGTGGTCTCTTAGTTGTATAAGTAGCCAAAAGCTTGAAAATTATAGCAAAACGGCCGGTGGTAATCTTTTGCTAAGCGAAGAGGAATATGTGTAGCTATTATAAAAAACCATAAAATTACAGAAATGCCTTATAGGTAGAACGAGAGAGAGAGATAGAGAGAGAGGGACAGATAGAGAGAGAGGGACAGATAGAGAGAGAGGGACAGATAGAGAGAGAGGGACAGATAGAGAGAGAGGGACAGATAGAGAGAGAGGGACAGATAGAGAGAGAGGGACAGATAGAGAGAGAGGGACAGATAGAGAGAGATGGACAGATAGAGAGAGAGGGACAGATAGAGAGAGAGGGACAGATAGAGAGAGAGGGACAGATAGAGAGAGAGGGACAGATAGAGAGAGAGGGACAGATAGAGAGAGAGAAGAGAGAAGAAGATAGAGAGAGAGGGACATAGAGAGAGAGGGACAGATAGAGAGAGAGGGACAGATAGAGAGAGAGGGACAGATAGAGAGAGAGGGACAGATAGAGAGAGAGGGACAGATAGAGAGAGAGGGACAGATAGAGAGAGAGGGACAGAGAGAGATAGAAAGAGAGACAGAGAGAGAGAGAGAGAGAGAGAGAGAGATAGAGATGATAGAGAGACAGAGAGAGAGAGAGAGAGAAGAGAGAGAGAGAGAGAGAGATAGAGAGAGAGAGAGAGAGATAGAGAGAAAGAGAGAGAGAGGGACAGATAGAGAGAGAGGGACAGAGAGAGAGAGAGAGAGACAGAGAGAGGGAGAGAGAGAGAGAGAGAGAGACAGAGAGAGGGAGAGAGACATAGAGAGAGAGAGAGAGATTAATATGATTAATTCGTGCATTTCGTGATAAACGTGACTAAGCCGATAGCATATTTTAAGTTTGATCAGAACAATGCTAAGAAATTTAATAAAAAATTATTTGGGATTGAAATAAAATATAACTTGGCAACAAAAATTCAGTGAAATGCATGACGTATACGTAACGAAATTTCCATATCCCAGTTGTAAAATTAAGCATGCATGCCCATAGTATTCATGATTCATGCATTCCTTTGCTGCAAAAAAGCATGCATGCCCGTAGTTTTCATGATTCATGCGTTCCCGAAAAGCATGCATGCGAATGATTCATGGTTTTTGCTAAAAAATCGTGATCACGAATTCATGTTATCGTTTATCTCAAAGATTTCAGTTCATTCTGACGCCCGCCGCCG
>CM035806.1:39386697-39431697 GCA_020466095.1 Chlorops oryzae
CTGCTCTGAGAGCCCTGCCAGCAATCACTATGATCTCTAAACAAGTACAGTGGAAATCGTTTATAGCAGGTCCGGCTATAACAGACTATCGTATACAACAGACAAAACCTTTGGTCCCTCCAAGTGTAATGGGAATAAAACATAGGAATTCGTATATAACGAACATCGCTTGTAGTAGACATATCGCTTATAAAATACACGTTCAGAAGTCCCCACGACTCGATAGTACTGTTTATAACAGACAAATGAAGAATTCTACTGCTACATTTTCGTGTTTTATGTTCGTATTATTAGATGCACATACTTAACACAAACATACGTAGATCAAAGCTTCTCAGAATTTAGTTTCAATCGAGATGTCAACTAGACGACAACTTACTGTTGAGGAAAAATTCGCTATAATTTGTCGATATGAGTCAAGCGAACCAGCTAATTTGTTGGCTCAGGAATTCAAAACTGGTTGAGCGACAATTTATCAAATTGTTAAAACTAAAATAAAAATAGAGGAACAGTTCGAGAAAAGTAATGTAAATGCGAAGAAGGTCAGGAGTATTCAGCACGCCGATTTGGATAGTGCCCTTTTATCATGGTTCACGCAGCAGCGTCAGAACAATATACCGATCAATGCTTCAGGAAAAATGCAATTTTTTTAAAAGAAGTTTCTCGGGCATAAGCGCTAATAACAGACTGTCTGCTATAGATGATTTACATATTGCATATAGCAGACTGTCTACTATATGCGATATACCTGTAATAACAGAAACCGTACAGACCAGATCCGTTCTGTGGGGCTAACAATAGCTATAGAAACGATCTGATCAGGAAATGGAAATCGAACAGCCTAAATGAATACTAGAGAGCCCATAAGGGCATGCGGCAAGCAAAAAAAAAAAAGCTCATAAGTCTCATCACTATCAGGGCGGAAACTAAACTTAACCTGAGCAGAAACAATAGATCTATACTGAACTCTTAACGGGGCACTGTAGACGGAAGTATCACCTGAAAAAGATGGGTGTGATAAATGAAGATCTCTTTAGACTTTGTTAGTCAGAGCAGGAAACATCAGAACATGTTTTATGTAAATGTCCTGACTCGCGTGTCTAGGGGAAACAATAATGAGTTCTCAAGCAGTTAGTCATTTTAGTCCTTTAGAAATTCGAAGATTCTTTAATAGTCTTAAATTATCCTAAAGGAATACGGGCCGCACAAAAGATCTTTTAGGTCGTGATACTTTACATCCTACTTAATAATGATAAATCTCACCAATGACGTATGGTATTAAGATAAGACTATGCTCATTTGACGCGTAGTCTATAATTGAGGTCTGATTAAGTTTTCAGCACAATCAGCTTCGCGGTTTTTCAATAGGAATAAAAAACCTAAAAAAAGCTGAGTTACCATCACGACGTATGAGCAACGTTTTATATAAAAAAAACAAAAATTACAAACAATCCATAAGCTGTACTGGAAGTATTATTTATGTAGTGTTAGTTTCGATTTCATTTAAATTCTTATAGGGGTCGCACTCACACATTTTTCACATTGTTGTCATCCGATTTACTCTTTTTTTTTTTTTGGATAACACTCTTAACATATTATGAAAGGACACAATTACCTCATTCCATTGCTGAAAATGATTCTTATTGATTTATTCGCATCAATAATAAAAGATCAGAATAGGCAGCATGAAATATATCATATTTTATTTATGTTTAAGTATATGGCTATCTTAATGCTTCCAATATTTTCCTATTCGAAAATTGATTAAACCATTGAAATGTCTTACAACTTGTTTGCACTCATGTCAGTAGCTGAATAAATAAATAAATTATTTTCCTGTAATTTTATTCAATCAATACGGCGGACATTGGCTGAAGTAAATGAAAAAAAAAAAAAAAAAAACATAAATAAATAAAAATATAATAAAAGCAAACAAAAGGCACAGTGATTTTCCATCTGCTCGAAAGCCATTTTCGCCAGACTTGACTGTAGCCGCGTTGACTTCGGCTCTGTGTATGACTATATGAAGCTTACGTGGCAATCCCGTGTTCAGTGCGCTTACAGTCCGCTTACAGTTACAACAGTTGTTATTGCAATATACCATTGCTCTGGCATACGTAATTGGAAAACTTCAGAAGTGTTGAATCCTTAAATAATCGACGGAAAAACTTCCACTTCTCGAACATAATGTGAAAAAAAAAAAAAAAAATTCATTACTGCACATACAGGAATGTATTGGTATGAAGTCATAAAAGTGGCTTGTTACTTTGGAACGGAGTTATAAGGGGCGTTTTTCTACTTCTTCATGGAGTTCATATATTCATCAAAGTTGAAGTTCGTACGATGGAAAATTTGATTTAAGTGCTGCGCTATTGCAAACAGTTTGCTTGTTCACAAGCGATAGCTGTAAAACTTTCGATGAAATCTTAGTCGATCTTTTCAATCAGAATTCATTACAAAGAGTTGGATTCAATTTGATGAAATCAAATTGAATATATGCGCTTTTGAAGACGACTAACAAAAGTGTTCTCCGTCGCACGATATTTTAGTGCCTCATGCCATTTGCGTGGATAATATCTTTTGCATATGTCTATAATATTGCATTAAGCTCATTTGGATAGAGTTTTGCTCAAGAAAGAGTTGAAAGACAGTTTTCAAAGACATTTAGAAATGCGAATAAGAAAAAAATATGAAAAAATTTATCTTAGATAGTTCCTCGGATGCCAATCCAATGCCTCCTATGCGTCGCTGGGACTGTGAATCCCTTGAAGAGCTGTCGCTATCAACTGCATTGTGAACTTAAAATTGCAAATGCATATAAAGCGAACAAAAGAAATGCGAAACGTCGAATGGTAGACCATAAAACATGCCTGAAAAAAGAAGCAAAAAGATGAAGACAGCACCCGCGCACGCACACGCACACACTCTCACACATGTACATACATATGTATGAAGAAAAGAAGAGCTTTTATCTGGGAATCGTAATGGGAGTAAGAAGAAATACGCCGTCAATGGGGTTAAGTAAAAAAGTCAATCCAATGCATTATTCTTATGAATAGTCATGTTGAATTCATGTCAATGTGCTATATGAATGGAAATTGTGTAATTTACACTTTGCCATACGATGCTGTGTCTATACTGTACACACACACACACACACACACACACACACACACACACACACACACACACACACACACACACACACACACACACACACACACACACTTACACGCACACACACAACACACACACACACTTACACGCACGCAAGCAGACGCGCGCGAAAAGCCACAGATACTCACAAATAATATCCGCATGAGTAGAATGGAATGGAAGAGAATCCGTCGAAAAAGTAAGCTTCATCGTACACAGAGGCTTGTGGCTCCTCCTTCTTAAATATAGTATACTTTTGATTGGAAACGATGAGTACATGTGGCAATTTCGTGTATTATAAGAGCGTGAAGGTGACAGCAAAATAAAAGGAAAATATCGCAATCGAAAGTCATAAATCTTCTTATTTGCCTTCACGAACATAAAAGCTGCAATTGCAATAAATTGTCATATTACCCTTGAGAAATGTTGGGAGCACTTCAGGTGCTATAGCGATGCAAGGGCTTACACTTAATAACATCCTGCTATGGATTTTTCCTGGCGGTGTTATTTCGGATGCTCAAAACTAGTAGACCTACCAATTTCAAGTATCCCTATTAGCGGTTCAATCTTTGCCTCTTTTGGTGTTTTTCGTATAACATAAAAATTTTGAGTGCTGAAAGTCGGGATGGACTGTTAAACGTTTTGATATGCCCCAGGATCGCCGAAATTAAGCCCCGGGATACTTTTTGCAAAGAGTTTTTAACTACATACCTCGCAACGATCCGGGCAACAAGTGCTGAGTCGGAAAGATGTTTCTCTCATCTGCGGAGGTCATATACAATTAGTTTCGATACTGACTGAACAATAAGACTCTGAATGCTTTGATATTATTTAAATAATATTTTTGGATAAAATAGCGACTCTAAGCAAAGCCGATAGTAATGTAATTTAAACCAGGGACGTGAACCGGTTTTGAAGCGAATCGGTTTTTAATCGGAAAACCGCTTTTATCTGCTGATGAGCCGAACCATTAACCGAACCGGAGTTTTTATACCCGACACACTCTGTGTCGAGGGTATATTGCGTTTGTTGGGTTGTGTGTAACACCCAGAACCAGTCGCGATAGACCATACAAAATATATATAGAAATGATCAGCGTCATTAGGAGATTCGATTTAGCCATGTCCGTCTGTCTGTCAGTCTGTCCGTCTGTCTGTCTGTCCGTCTGTCTGTCTGTCCGTCTGTTTGTATACAGTTTTCTTATCGAAGGAGTTGAGCTATCTTGACAAAATTTGGTATGCGTGCTCACGGGGACATGAGTAAGAACAAGTTTGAGAATGGACCCGATCGGACCATTTTTAGGAGTACCTCCAGTACTAGGGTCTGTTACGAAAATCACAAAAACTGCTCTAAAATCGAAGTTTTTCAAGATATTTTGATGAAATTTGGTATTTGATCATATTTAAAGGCAAGAAATATGAATTCAAAAAATTGGAAAAGTGGGCGTGGCAGAAGGGCGTTTTTCGAATATTGTCTCTTACACCCGAAATTCAAATGGGACTTGAACGAAATTTGGCACTTATGCTTCCTTTGTATCCTTAAACATAGTTCCAAAAAATTTCCTTGATCGGTCCATTTTTAAGGGTACCTCCAGTACTAGGGTCTGCCACAAAAATCCCAAAACTGCCTCAAAATCGGACTTTTTCGAAATATTTTAATGAAACTTAGAATTTGAGCGTATATTTAAGCCTCCGATTATAGTTCAACAAAAATTGGAAAAGTGGGCGTGGCAAAGGGGCATTTTTCATAAAGAAATTTAACAAAAGTCGGTATATGGGGCCCTCTTATTGCCTTAAATAACTCTTGATATGAAAAACTATTTGAACATGTGTGTCTGTGTCGGGTATTCTATTGTCAGGCTCGCCTGACTATAACACCCTTACTTGTTTTTTTTACAAATGTTTGAATCGAACCCCTTTTTGTAAAGGTTCAGAGTTTCATTTTTGCCTGCAACCATGCACAGTGGTCAATCCTATAGGCAAAAAATAAAAAAATCTAAAGTCGATATTCTTATGAAATTAGTATCGATATGAGTAAGGTAACCATCACTAAATTTTTATTGTGCAAATTTTAGCCCTAAATGTTAAAAAATTACGTTAGAAGTGGGAGCACGTGTTAACAAAATTTTTCAGTTTGAGAAATTCCCGAAACGGTGAACCGAACCGAAACCCCGGGTCATAGAAATTTTCATTGTTTTTAAACACAATCTAAATTTTTTTTCTTATACAGTTTTTAATTCGTTTTTACACAGTTTTGCATTCGTTTAAATTCATTTAAATCCAAAGTTCAAAATTCCACAAGGCGTTTTCGAGCATTTGTGGTTGAAAAACCATCATAACAAATGATTTGAAAATGTCCTGCACTGCTATAAAATAAGAAAAATTATTATTTTCACCGAAACGATAGGAGACGAGAAAATACAAGGAATTTCTTCGCACCAAGAGTTTTTGGTGAAAATACAACTTAAATATTTGGCCACATTCACACATAAGGGTAAGAGCTTTCCAAACTCTTTGGAATTACTCATGCACTTAACAATGCTCAGGCATAGCGATAAGCTTCTAAAAAGACTTAGACTAAAGTGCCTGACAAGTTCATGGGAGGAGTCCTTACTACTCTAGTTCTTGCTAAGTCAAAAAGTTTATTTTATCGTTTAGGTGTGTATGTATAAACATACCTTTTTCCTATACATGTGCATAAATTCATAGATATATAGGTATATACCGTTTGCTGGAATCTCCTTAGGTCGCAGACTTGTTATAACCCTAAACTGTTGTCAATGTTGTTTGTGTTGGTATTGTTTTCTTGATGCAGGTATTTTTGAATTTTTTGGTTTTTGTTTTTTGTTTTCCTTATGATATTATTGTAGGAATTTAGTTGAATATTACACTTAGCGACAAAGGAAGAGCACGAACGCACGCTGCGCTGCAGTCATTTCACACGTAGCTGAGGCGTTTGTTGCTATTAGGTTTTGCTTTTGTTTTTTCTATTGCCTTGAAAATTATTTGAATTTAAATTGTCTTGCCATTACACATCAGCACGTAATGCACATAATCATTTCAGGCTTGCAATGCGTGTATGGAACATTTGCACTTAAATATGAAAAATTCGTACATACTTCCATATTTTTTTCATTGTATTGTGTTTGTTAGAAAGTGCCCCAGCAGAATATTATGTCGGCGGTGAACAAGTCCGCGCGTCCTTCAAAGCGGACGCCTCGTGGAAATTATCCGCATGACAGTGTCAGCGAGATGGAGCGAAAAAGTCACCGACTGTCATTTCCATTTTGTACTCGTCTTGCTTGAATCTCATTAGGTGCTTAAATTTAAATAGGGTTTTAGCGTCAGTAGAGCATTTGATGCAGCGTATGGCATGCATACTGGCCTCACAATCCGAAGATCGCGGGTTCGATCCCTGGTCGAGCCAAACAATAGTTGTAAATGCAGAAAGATTTTTAGAAAACTTCGAAATACCATACACGAAAAAACATGATGAGAGATCCATCCTCTCTCTCGAAACTCGAGTTTCCTGCACTCAGGAGAGAGAAAGAGAGTTGTCAAACGATTTCTAATAATAGACACATTGAGAGAGCTGCAGTTCTCAAATACTTCTTTTTGCTATAGCGAAACTTCTCGCTCCACGCCGATAACTTTGTCCGGCTTGATGCGCAATGCCATTTCGTCCCCTCAGAAAACGACTGTCGTATGTACCATAAGAAATACATGCGACATACGACAGTCGTTTTCTGTGGGGACGATTTGCCAATGCCAAAAATATCACCGCGCGACTCTTTTACAAAGGGAGTCGGGACGGCTCCTTCTTCATGCAGATGTCATCGCGGAGGTCCGCCTGAAATTTTCCACTGGGTGAATTGTATTTATAAACAAACAAACAAAAAAGTTTCCAACATCAGTTACAAATGATAGTCCTCATCTGCTCTGCCGAAGAATTCAATCGAAGACTTCAATCAATCGCACAATTTCTTTCTTTTTTCTCCTGTTTTTCTTCGGGATTGTTGCTGCTGTAGCTTTCCTCGTCCTTGTTGTCACAATACGAGTAATTCATAATTTTTCTTTTTCTTCTTCCTTCTTTTCGTCTTATTCCACTTTTCGCAATTTCGGTTATTTCTTTGTTATGACATATTGACTTATGTTTTTCTGACCAAGCAGTTCTGCGGATTGCATAAAATTTTATCTTCGTTGGTTGCCAAAGGAAGAAGCATCAAAATATTTGTTTTTCAATGGTCCTTTACGATTTTCTTGTTTTGTGCAAGGTCAAATGAAAATTACATTGCTTTTACTTGCTACGAAAGTTGAAGTCATTGAAAATAAAATGCGAGAAAATGGGTTTTTCTTCTTCTTCTCGCTTTTATGTTTTTCTAAAGTGAGTCTATTGTCCAGGTTGCTTTAAGCTAAGGGAAACCATTCGAGAAAGTTTTTGGTGGTTTCAAGAGCACTTTTCGGAATTTGAAGAGGATGAGCACAATCAATGTACCTACATATGTAGGTATGTTCGTTAGAATAATCTGTTGTTTTCATAGATGTATATACACAAATGTACATATGTATATTTTTTATGAATTCTTTTTAAGTCCATGGAAAGAATGGTAATCGCAATTATTTGAAAAGTTCAAATTGAATATAATATTCATATTTAAAAATACAAGCTTATTAAGCTCTCAATAACACTTCTGTCAATCAGACCCGTGACTTTTATTTGTTTTTAAGCTCTCGTTATTCTACTCTTAAAATAAATTCTTTTTCTTTAAACTTATTTGCAATCTATCGCAATAATATCATTTAAACTTATATTATTGAATTAAGTCCTTTTATTTACTTCAATAATTAAATTTTATTTATTTTTTATTTTATTTTTATTTTATTTTTATTTTTTACAATACATCTATCTCATGGATACGCTTAAATATATACCTTACTGTCTGAATGGAAGATTTAAAATATGAATTTTTTTAAGTCTTTGCACTTCAACAGTTTCATCTAACAAAGTAATGTGGGTTTTTTTTCACTGTTTAGCCTTTGAAGGTATTTTGAACTATAGTTTCGTATAACATCTTTAATATAGGGAATTTTGAAATCATTATGAAGGGTTTTATTGCTCACAAACCAGGGAGGTTTCGCAATTAGTCTTAGAGTTTTGGACTGAAATCGTTGTAGTATTTCACCATTGGAATACCTAGTTGTTCCCCTTAACTGTATGCCATACATACCTATGTAAATATGTGCCAATTGGCGCTAAAATGGCTTTATAAACAAGTAAGGGTGTTATAGTCAGGCGAGCCTGACAATAGAATACCCGACACCGACACACACGTTCAAATAATTTTTAATATCAAGAGGTGTTACGGCCATAAGGGGCCCCATATGCCGAATTTTGTTAAATTTCTTTATGAAAACTGTCCTTTTGCCACGCCCACTTTTCCAATTTTTTTCCTCTAATCGGAGGCCTTAATATACGCTAAAATTTTAAGTTTCGGTGGAATATCTCAAAAAATCCCTATTTGGGGCAGTTTTGAGATTTTTGTGACAGACCCTAGTACTGGAGGTACCCTTAATAATGGACCTATCAAAAAAAGCAAAACTGCCAATTTTCGTTGAATTCCCATTTGAATTTCGGGTGCAGGAAGCCATTTTCGAAAAACGCCCTTCGGCCACGACTTCAAATATGTTCAACTATCAAATTTCATCAAAATATCTTCAAAAACTTCGATTTAAGAGCAGTTTTTGTGATTTTCGTAACAGACCCTAGTACTGGAGGTACCCTTAAAAATGGTCCGATCGGGTCCATTTTCGAACTTGTTCTTAGTCATGTGCTTGTGAGTACGCATATCAAATTTCAAGATAGCTCAACTCCTTCGATAAGAAAACTGTATACAGACAGACAGACGGACAGACAGACATACAGACAGACGGACATGTCTAAATCGAATCTCCTGGTGACGCTGATCATTTCTATATATATTTTGTATAGTCTATCTCGACTGGTTCTGGGTGTTACAAAGAACCACACAAACGCAATGTACCCTCGACACAGAGTGTGTCGGGTATAAAAACCACTTTATTACGGAATCTTAATTCAGATTTAGGACCCAACAGCCAGCACATCTTTTTTGCTTTGATATAAAGCAGTTTTCTTTTTGCATGTATCTGGATTTTCCACGTCGATCTATCCTATCCAGATATCGCACACCCTCTTAATCTTACTCTCTCTCTCTCTCTCTCTCTCTCTCTCTCTCTCTCTTAATCTAACTCTCTCTCTCTCTCTCTCTCTCTCTCTTAATCTAACTCTCTCTCTCTCTCTCTCTCTCTCTTAATCTAACTCTCTCTCTCTCTCTCTCTCTCTCTTAATCTAACTCTCTCTCTCTCTCTCTCTCTCTCTCTCTCTTCTCTAACTCTCTCTCTCTCTTAATCTTACTCTCTCTCTCTCTCTCTTAATCTCTATCTCTCTCTCTCTCTCTCTCTCTTCATCTCTGTCTCTCTTAATCTCTGTCTCTCTTAATCTCTCTCTTCATCTCTATCTTCATCTCTACCTCTCTCTTCATCTCTACCTTTCTCTTCATCTCTACCTCTCTCTTCATCTCTCTCTTCATCTCTCTCTTCATCTCTCTCTTCATCTCTCTCTTCATCTCTCTCTTCATCTCTCTCTTCATCTCTCTCTTCATCTCTCTCTTCATCTCTCTCTTCATCTCTCTCTTCATCTCTCTCTTCATCTCTCTCTTCATCTCTCTCTTCATCTCTCTCTTCATCTCTCTCTTCATCTCTCTCTTCATCTCTCTCTTCATCTCTCTCTTCTCTCTTCTCATCTCTCTCTTCATCTCTCTCTTCATCTCTCTCTTCATCTCTCTCTTCATCTCTCTCTTCATCTCTCTCTTCATCTCTCTCTCTCTCTTCATCTCTCTCTTCATCTCTCTCTTCATCTCTCTCTTCATCTCTCTCTTCATCTCTCTCTTCATCTCTCTCTTCATCTCTCTCTTCATCTCTCTCTTCATCTCTCTCTTCATCTCTCTCTTCATCTCTCTCTTCATCTCTCTCTTCATCTCTCTCTTCATCTCTCTCTTCATCTCTCTCTTCATCTCTCTCTTCATCTCTCTCTTCATCTCTCTCTTCATCTCTCTCTTCATCTCTCTCTTCATCTCTCTCTTCATCTCTCTCTTCATCTCTCTCTTCATCTCTCTCTTCATCTCTCTCTTCATCTCTCTCTTCATCTCTCTCTTCATCTCTCTCTTCATCTCTCTCTTCATCTCTCTCTTCATCTCTCTCTTCATCTCTCTCTTCATCTCTCTCTTCATCTCTCTCTTCATCTCTCTCTTCATCTCTCTCTTCATCTCTCTCTTCTCTCTCTCTTCATCTCTCTCTTCATCTCTCTCTCCATCTCTCTCTTCATCTCTCTCTTCATCTCTCTCTCTCTCTCCTACTCTCTTTCTCTCTCTTAACCTCTTTCTCTCTCTCTTAATCTCTCTCTCTCTCTCTTAATCTCTCTCTCTCTCGCTCTCTCTCTGCTCTCTCTCGCTCTCTCTCGCTCTCTCTCTTGCTCTCTCTCGCTCTCTCTCGCTCTCTCTCGCTCTCTCTCGCTCTCTCTCGCTCTCTCTCGCTCTCTCTCGCTCTCTCTCGCTCTCTCTCGCTCTCTCTCGCTCTCTCTCTCTGCTCTCTCTCGCTCTCTCTCGCTCTCTCTCGCTCTCTCTCGCTCTCTCTCGCTCTCTCTCGCTCTCTCTCGCTCTCTCTCGCTCTCTCTCTGCTCTCTCTCGCTCTCTCTCGCTCTCTCTCGCTCTCTCTCGCTCTCTCTCGCTCTCTCTCGCTCTCTCTCGCTCTCTCTCGCTCTCTCTCGCTCTCTCTCGCTCTCTCTCGCTCTCTCTCGCTCTCTCTCGCTCTCTCTCGCTCTCTCTCGCTCTCTCTCGCTCTCTCTCGCTCTCTCTCGCTCTCTCTCGCTCTCTCTCGCTCTCTCTCGCTCGCTCTCTCTCGCTCGCTCTCTCTCGCTCTCTCTCGCTCTCTCTCGCTCTCTCTCGCTCTCTCTCGCTCTCTCTCGCTCTCTCTCGCTCTCTCTCGCTCTCTCTCGCTCTCTCTCGCTCTCTCTCCCTCTCTCTCGCTCTCTCTCTCTTCTCTCTCTCTCTCTCTCTCGTTCGCTCTCTCACTCGCTCGCTCTCTCACTCGCTCGCTCTCTCTCTCTCTCTCTCTCTCTCTCTCTCTCTCTCTTCTCTCTCTCTCTCTCTCTCTCTCTCTCTTTCTCTCTTGCGTTCCAAAGCAAATCGGTATCCCAAAAACCTTTCAAGTTGAACCAAGTATTACCTCGTCAAATTACTGCATGCTTTATATCGTAAAAATTATGATGAAATTTACATTATCTCTTCTAAGACACAACGATGAAGAATTTCGCAGCCATTTCGTTACGTAAAGGTGCACGTGCATTATGCAAGCAATTTCCTCATAATGAATACATTTCCATTTTAATGCACTCCATTGCACAACAATGAACGTGCACAATCAAATGGAATTCCACAATAAAGATGATGTTGATTATGACGATGAAAACTCTTGGAGAATAGCTGATGCTGAAGCTGAAGCTTGTGCCGAAGCTGAGCTGAGGGTACCCACCAATATTCGTTCGTTTTTCTTCTTCACTTTATTGCTAAGTTCAACGGAAATACTTCAAAGAGATACGGAACTTTACACCAATTGGCAGTAAAAAGTTTCTTTGAAAGCACTTAATTACTTGTCATTTCGAACAAGAGGAGAAGAACAAGAACCAGGGCCAGGAATGAAAGCGAGCGCAAGCGAGGAGTCAAAAAGTGAAAGGAGAAAGGCGAAAGGCGTAGAAGAATGAAGAAAGCGCTCTGGCCAATAGACATGCGACATTTAGTGCTTTTAATAACCACTCAATTCAGATCAATACTAACTCAATTGAGAGTTCTACTGTAGCAAATTAATTCGAATTGCTTTTGGAACTTGAACGAAAGTGACGAAAAAGAATAGAGAATATAACATTTAAAGGTTTATTTATGTACTAACTCATCTATTTCATTTTTACTTCATTTTCTCTTCACTTTAACACGTATGCCGTTTCCAATAAAAAGTTATAAGTAAAGAATTTCGTTCAGTGTTGTGTGTGTGTGTGTGTGTGTGTGTTTGTGTGTGCACGTGTATGCGCTTGAGAGAAGGGTTAGCGAAGAGGATAACTTAAGCGCTAAGTACATTATATGTTGACCACATTGCCAAGTTGTGGTCAAAGTTATTTTATGTTACTGGAAAGTTTGCCGGAAAAGCTTCAACGCACGAACAGTAAGCTATGACTTAAAAGATGAGTGAGTGAGTTCCTATGCTTTCATTGAGCTTGCGGTTTACAAAAGTTGACGAATTAAAAGTTTTCTTCTCCTTTTCTTTGAGTAATTGCATTTTGGTTGGCTAGTCTTTGAGTGTTCGGTTATGCTATTAAAGGATTTTCAAATATATCTATTTTAAGAGTTTATTGCGACAGGCTTTTGAGTAGGTACCGTAAAATCGAAGTTGAGCAAAAGCTCTGAATGAAATTTTGTTGAAAATTTTTAAATTAAGATAATCTCTAGTTTTTTTTTGCAAGACTTAAAATTTCTGCAGACAATATTTATATGTATTGAATATACATATATAATATGTACAATGTACATACTTATATATAAGAGTGTATGCGTTATATAGTACCTACTCTTTTCTTCATTTGAATACATGCATCTCAATGGGAGATTGATCAAGTAGCAATGAATGCAGCAATGAGTTTCGTAATGAAAATTTGAAGAGAACTGGAGGTCATGTCGTTACCCGAATTTTTGAGAAATTCTCCACCTATAAAACCACTCAAAGGAACGCCTTGAATCACCTTGAGCCCATCCATTCGCTTATGTAAAGAAAAATAAATATTTGCTCTTCTAAACTGCCAATGTGGACAATTTCCAAAGTAACTAACTCCTCGGTTGCAGAAAGAGGAACGTGACTTTTCTGAAATTCGAAATTTGCAGTTGCACTTAAAAATTGAAAATTACTATTCCTCTCGAACTATTGCATATGTACATACATACGTTCAGAATGAGCTTTTTGTTTCATGCTTTTTACATTTATTTCTATTTGTATTTTTGTTTCGTGTGCTACTGTAAGACACCCGGTCATCATCGTTCACTGGCCATAGTCAAAATATATCTTCTTTAGTCCAAATAACATTCAAATTAAAATGCCGAAATTTCCCGTCTGCCCTAGTGGGAGCGCGGTTGTTGTTGGCGTCGTTTCTAATTTTTTTTTTTCAACGGCTGCAGCTTCAATGACATTGTACGGTATGTATTTTGTTGGTTCAACCCTTTTTGCTCGGAAGCAAACACAGCTGCAATCATTCATCTTCTCTTCGGGCTAACACTCAGCAATGGCAGCTGCAGCAGCATTTGAAGCAGTTGCATCGATGCGATTGCTAAAGTTTGCATTTCCTCTTCCATTTCCACTTCCATTTCCGCTACCGCAGAGCACCCCTATCCCGATTCCTCTTCCTAGCCCCTTTCTCTAGTCAGTGTTTTGAAAATTTTATTTTTTTTGTTTTTGGGTTCTCTTTCCTTCTTCGACTGCCAAATTTGTTTCTTGACTTGTCTCTGCTCATTACTGCAGAATTACAATTTCGATAGCACTTGTGGCTTGTAAGTTTTCGACTTTCGTCTTTTCTCTTCTGGTATTTTTATGTGTGTGTGTGTGTGTGTGTGTGTGTGTGTGAGTGTGTGTTCTTTTTGGTCCCTTCTTCTGCTCGTTTCATTTTGTGTTTTATTTTTATTTCATTCCATCTTATTGAATTTTATGGTTTCATTCCTTCTCGCTCGCAACGGTACAAGTTCGTTTCCTCTGGTCCTTTTCAAGCGTTACATTTGATTTTGTTTCAACTTTTAAGTATGCACTTAAAAATTCATAATTTAGCATTTGTTGTTTTCCGCACGGGACTGTGGTGTTTGCTTTGCACCATCCAGCATGCAGCACGTTGCCTCGATGCAGCGTAATCTGAAACTTTTGAAGGCCTCATTTTCAATATAATTTCGAACAATTTCGAATAAATTTCTTTCGGAAGGGTCCTCTTCAATTTAGGTTTTGCCCTTTTCCACTTTTGATCTCTTAGCTTTTATTTTGCTTTATTGCTTTATTTTTATTTAAAAAAAAATTTTGTTTTTTTTTTTAATTTTTTTGTAAAATGTTTTTTTATTTATTTTTAAAAACTATAAGTTTATTTTTTATTTTTGAAAATTTTTGAAAATTTTTTTTTAAATTTTTTTGTATTTATTTTTTAATTTTTTTTTTATTTTAATTTTTTTTTTTTAGTAATTTATTGAAGTATGTTTGTCATACTATCAAAATCGGCTCAATCAACAATTTCCTCTGCTAAAACGATTCGCTTATTTTCGCTCTACTTCTTGTATTTACGGAGATATCGGGGCTTAAAGATTTTTGTTCTTCTAATTTCCTATGAGAAAAACGCTCCCATACCACATCCCCGAACGTCCCTCGCCCACAAACCAATTTGGTCGCCTCTGATTTGTCGCCATATATGAACGAACAACCTTTAAGCCCCGAACCAATTTTAACAAAATTCCCATTCAAACAAGTAAGAAAGCTGAAGTCGGTCAAGCCCGACTTTGAAATACCCAGCGTCCCGAAAATATTGACGCACTACGCTTTGCCTTTTCGTACGAAAGTTACCAAAAATCTCGATTTGTGGGCGTGGAAGTGGGCGGGTCACATAAAGCTTTTTCCTACACCTTCCATTCGCCTTGGCTAACGTATGTGTCGAATGTGAAGCTTCCAGGTACGCGATTTACTTCGGAATTTACGAAAATTGTCGATTTGTAGGCATAGCAGTGGGCGGATATCGGCCATTTTCACTTAGGATCATACTCGGGTCCCGATATACCTGTGTGCTGAATTTTTCTGTGATTGGTCCATTGGCTTGGAAGGAGATCCGACCACAGACGGACATGCGAAATGAAAACAAGTAAGGATGTTATAGTCAGGCGACCCTGACAATAGAATACCCGACACAGAAACACATGTTTAAATAATTTTTAATATCAAGAGGCGTTAAGGCCATTACGGGCCCCATATACCGACTTTTGTTGAATTTATTTATGAAAACCGCCCTTTTTCCACGTCCACTTTTCCGATTTTTTTGAATTCTATTCGGAGGCCTTAATATACGCTCAAATTCTAAGTTTCAGTGGAATATCACAAAAAAATCCAATTTTGGGGCAGTTTTGAGATTTTTGTGACAGACCTTAGTACTTGAGGTACTGCAGAGGATGTTTATGGCTACAAATGAAGCATAACTGCCACATTTCGTTCAAGTCCCATTTGAAATTCGGGAGTGGGAGGAAATTTTCGAAAAACGCCCTTCGGCCACGCCCACTTTTCCAATTTTTTGATATCATATTACTTGCCTTTAAATATGATCAAATACCAAATCTCATCAAAATATTTTGAAAAACTTCAATTTTACAGCAGTTTTTGTGATTTTCGTAACAGACCCTAGCACTAGAGGTACCCTTAAAAATGATCCGATCGGGTCCATTCTCGAACTTGTTCTTACTCATATCGCCGAGAGCACGCATACCAAATTTTGTCAAGATAACTCAACTCCTTCGATTAGATAACTGTATACAGACAGACGGACAGACAGACAAACAGACGGACAGACAGACAGACAGACGGACAGACGGACAGACAGACAGACAGACATGGCTAAATCGAATCTCCTGGTGACGCTGATCATTTCTATATATAATATATTTTGTATGGTCTATCTCAACTGGTTCTGGGTGTTACACACAACCACACAAACGCAATATACCCTCGACACAGAGTGTGTCGGGTATAAAAATAGGAAAAATTTATGCGCTCACATTACTATAACCCCTTTCAGAAAGCTAGAAAAAGTACGTTTATGGTATGAAAAGGCAATGAAGTTCTTATTCGTGTGAAATACTTCTTAATGTTGGATGTTCTTCTTTTTCAAATTAAGATTAAGATGAGCTCCCCGTGTATGGCCTTACCTATCTCATAGCCAATACTATATTCCTTTAGTTGCTTCGTTGTTTTGTTCGTTTTTATTTCATTCGACTAAGAGCCCGAACGATGTACCTATACACATACATACCTATGAATATTTAAATATATATTTATATATATATATATTATATATATATATATATTATATATATATATATATTATATATATATATATATATATATATATATATATATATTATATATATATATATATTATATATGTATTATAAAGCAGGAAAAATTTGTTGCAATCGCTCCTGACGGACCCGCAATATGCGTTAAAAATAAGTAATGACTCAGCCAGTACCCAGGACGGTTAAGGTACGGTGCAAGCGAGCAACGTATAAATATAACAAATGATGGGAAAAGAAAAGTTTACGCAACGAGTGATAGGAATACCTAATTGCCAAGCTGAGCACAATAAAGTTGTATAATTCCGCTGGAGGAATGTGCTGCATATTTCGTGGGAGCATACATTTATTAAATAAACACGGCTAGTCTAAATGGTATTTAACTCAAATTCCATTGAATTTCTTTAAGTGAAATTAAATCGAAAAGAAAATCTAAGCTTTCATTATTAATGAAAAATTTTGTTCCCGACAAAACTTTTTCTTTGAAGATTGCGCGAAACAATTCTTTGAATATCTTCCCCTCAAGAGAGCAATTTACTCAAAATTGCACTTTAATTTTTTTTTTCAATTCAAAAGAACAACGAAATCTCAGAAGAATTTCGCGTCATGACTTTTGTGGTAGATAAATAGTTCCGGTAGCTCTTCCCCGGAAATATAACTTCTTCCCACACAAGCTAAAACGTACTTACACGCACACGCACAAGCATAAAATGTCAAACGCACACGTATGTACAACACGAGCGCGCTCAAATCTCAAATTGCAGCCGGAGTAGACATTTTCGAAATACGTGTCTTTTAGGATATTTGACCATATTTATCAAAAGGGTTTGCTTCTATGAAATATGCTGCGATTGCCTGATAGAATCTCGTAGCCATTTGTATACCAAAGTCTTAAAATATAAATTCAAATTTTATATTTCATATAGGCTGAAATAAATCGGAAGTTCGTATACGAAGTTCGTATACAATGAATCGTTCTAATTATTTAAATAGTTAGTGTTCAACGTGTTTACAAACATTTCGGTTATTTTAATTTATTAATATATTTTGTGTTTTTGTTTTTTACACTCAATATTCTCGTGGGAATGTAAGTCTTTCATGTAGAGTCCAGAATGTGCCTCCATATTTTTGTATGGCCATTAAACAAATCTTCTATCTATGCTTCTGCTGTAGCACGATTCGTTTTGCTGGCTATTGTGGACAATGAAATATTTCGTAAAATACACAATTTTATTGCATTTTCGCTTCGGTTAGTTCGGATATTGTTTCAATATTTTAGCCGAGCTACTCAGCTCATATAACACATGCTCAGTGGAATTTTTGCGTTCATACACACTGCTATAAGCAGTACACATTCACCATCCGGAGTCCTTTTACTTTAAATTGCTTCGTTCCCATTTTGATAAATAGCTCCCGCTATGCACCGCCTATTTTTGCCGTTTTATATTTCTGATGTTAGCTTTCCCAGTTTGTCATGAAAACGGGAGCAAAAAAAAATTGTTGAAACCAAAAATCGTCTGGAAAATGAAGTGCTTTTGATTTAAAAGTGTCTACAACACAAAATGGTCGCCAGTTAAATTACAAAGAGAGAGATAGAGAGCGAGACTGAGAGAGAGAGAGAGAGAGCGAGACTGAGAGAGAGAGAGAGAGAGCGAGACTGAGAGAGAGAGAGAGAGAGCGAGACTGAGAGAGAGAGAGAGAGAGCGAGACTGAGAGAGAGAGAGAGAGAGAGAGCGAGACTGAGAGAAGAGAGAGAGAGAGAGCGAGACTGAGAGAAAGAGAGAGAGAGAGCGAGGACTGAGAGAGAGAGAGAGAGAGGAGACTGAGAGAGAGAGAGGAGAGAGAGAGAGAGGAGGAGAGAGAGAGAGAGAGAGAGAGAGAGAGCGAGACTGAGAGAGAGAGGGAGCGAGACTGAGGAGAGAGAGAGAGAGAGAGAGCAGAGACTAGAGAGAGAGAGAGACTGAGAGGAGAGACTGAGAGAGAGAGAGACGAGACTGAGAGAGAAGACAGACTGAGAGAGACGAGAGAGACTGAGAGAGACACTGAGAGAGAGAGCGAGAGACTGAGAGAGACACTGAGAGAGAGAGAGAGAGAGACTGAGAGAGAGATTGAGAGAGAGAGACTGAGAGAGAGAGACTGAGAGAGAGAGACTGAGAGAGAGAGACTGAGAGAGAGAGACTGAGAGAGAGAGACTGAGAGAGAGAGAGACTGGGAGAGAGAGACTGAGAGAGAGAGAGAGAGAGAGAGAGAGTGAAAATGATTCCCCCTCTTCAAATTTAATGACCTTTCTCTTCAATTTTTATCATATGAAATAAAAGTTACAGATTGGCGTATACGGAACGTCAAACATCATTAGGAGAGCGTTACTCATACGCAGGGTATGCCAATGAAAACTTATACACTGTGTGAAAGCATTTGTCCTTATGCTCTCCAAATAATAATAAACGAATAAATCAGATCATTCAATTGCAATTAGAACAATTATATTTATAATTGCATTTTTGCCGAGAAAATTGTGAAAAATATTTTAACTACATAATTTCGCGTAATTTTATTTCCGCGTTTGAAGTTCGTTCACGAGTGCTTTCATTCTTTTAAAATTATGTTTACATTAAAATTTTTGAATGAATGTGTCATTGAACCAATCACCGTTTATAATTTAAACGGCAACGTGCGTTTGGCTGAGCCACATATTGATGGTAATGAAAAGTGACAGAAGTATTGACAACATGCTGGAAAAATGCATTGCATATTTCACAGAGTTAAATAAATCACTCTCAACGTAATACGAGCGTGAGACTAATGTGGTGCTTTGTTTGTGTTCGTTCATTATTTAGATTTCGGGGAAAATTATTCAATGGTATAAAACACATCAAAGTATGCAATATTTATATAAAACAAGTGAGGGTGGTACAGTCAGGCGAGCTTGACCATACACAATATCCATAAAATGGAAAATAAAGAAAAATTTTATTATTAAATATCGAAAATTTATTGAAAATTGTTATCCTGTTGAATTTTCTCGTTTTTGGGAAATTTAAAGAAACGAGACTGAGCTAGGAGAAATGGCGTGGGCGAAAGGGAGAGAGGGCGAGCGCTGTCGAGCATTGTCGAAGTCGATTCTCTCTTAAAAAATTTATTTATGCTCATAATTTTGAAATCTTTCGCAGGAGGTAGTTTTACGTTTTCATTTATTTTCACGGAGTATTTTCATTGAAACTTAAAACATAAAGGATTTTGTGGCGAATGTAGTGTATGTCTTATGTTCATGTGTTACAACTTGCATATGGTATGTAATGTAATTCGGCACGATGTAAGTATGAAAGAGGAACCGAAGCGTTGCCTCACATTTTAACGAATCTGGAGAATGTTTAGTAAATGTGCTCATCTAGCGAGACTGCTCAGCTTGAAAGCTGGTCTTGTGTTGGGTTAATATGTGACCAGACTCCGACGAATGTTTTTCATACTTTTCATTCTTATTTTGGCCTTCACGTTTCCATTTGTTTTTTGTTTTTTTTCTTATTTTTGCGGGCAACTTAAAAGTAACATTGAAAGTGGCTTACCATCTGCGCTAGAACTTACTATTCTCGGATTTAATTTTTCACCGTGTGTTTTTCTATAGAGCTTTAAGCTTCGTCCAAGCTTACGTAAAAATAAGATCATTTCGTTACTGTTTTTTTTTGTTTTTTACATTTTATTTAATGCTACTTAGAAAGCTCATAAAACGTTCAAAATAATTTGTTTTGTTTCTCGTATTCATTTTCAATTGTGTGTGCTTTCATTATTATCACTCCGCTAATTCGAGGGAGACGACGACGACGTTGTTTGGTCCAGCATTTATGATCTCTAAAAAGGAAATGTCATAAAAAATTTTGCCACCATTTTAAAATGAGGGAAACCTTTTTGGTTTTCTTGCTATCAAATAAAAAGAAGGAAATGAAAGATATAAAAACGATTTGTGCTCGAATGCTATCTTTACGTTTCAAGCTATTGGAAAGTACATAAAATTTTGGCTCAAGTCAATCTGCGAGCTTTGCCAACAACCACATCCGCTTTAGTAAAACGTTGTGAATTGAACCGGTGGCAAAGGCGTAAAGGTAGGTTGAATTTTTTTTGCCCTGTTTTCTATCAACACATCAGAATGAAATCACATTGGTACATTGTCTTATGTTTGTTCCTTTTAGTTTTTATTTTTTTATATTTTCATTTGTATATTTTTATAGCCATTGTTCGCATAAGTATGTTAGGTATCTGCGCTCTAAGCTTATCCGTCCCCGAATAGTTATTACCGAACGCAGAGTAATTCGGTACTTTGGCGATTATTTTTCTTATGCTCTATAATAGAACTAAGCAGATCGATGCCCTTAGATAGCGAAATTGCTTGGTGTCTTGAAAATAGACTATTAATTGAAATTTATTATTGACTGTAGGACATATACACATTTAATCGTACAAACATACGTCTGCGAAGAATAAATTTTGATTGTGATTTCT
Source organism: Chlorops oryzae (assembly GCA_020466095.1). Taxonomy (NCBI): domain Eukaryota; kingdom Metazoa; phylum Arthropoda; class Insecta; order Diptera; family Chloropidae; genus Chlorops; species Chlorops oryzae. Next base: position 39,407,549 of record CM035806.1, read on the forward strand.
TTTAGTCGATAATTGCCCTCATATTCACTTAAGGAAAAGATTTTTTTCACAAATTTTATTACTTTTCGTTTTTCTTTTATTGTTATTATTTTTTTTATTTTTTTTTTTTTTATTGGAAATGAAAGCAGATAATCCTTAAGAGAAGCTTCAATGGGATTCGGGCAGCTAAAGACTAAACAATATGTTGAATAATAATTTCTTTGAAAATTTCTTTTCACTCCAATTCGATATTTTACAAACTTTATAAGAAATATCGTCCGATTTTTGCGAATTCATCGCATGCTACAATTTTACGAACAATTACACATTTACATTTACAATTAAAATTTGACTTTTTGATGGAAATTTTGTTTTCAATCCTTCAACTCATTTCCTGGCATGATATTATAACCCTATGCACTGTGGTTATGGAGAAAATTCGGAATTTCTTTTCGCTTATACAGAGTCGCATATCGCACACCCTCTTCTAAGGTGACACAACTCAAAATTTCGCATTTTTCAGAAAACGCAAAAACCAGAATGCGTCGCAGTGTCAATCAAAGCAAGAAGAAAGCCATTGACGGGATATTTCGGCTTTTTATAATAACCAAAACGGCATAGAATTTTTCGTGCAGCTAGAGAGGTGAGCTATGATCAAGTTCCATAAGTTAACTCAAAATTTACGATTTTTGAGTTGTGTCACCTTAGAAGAGGGTGTGCGATATGTAAAGAATAGTGGAAAGTCGATTTACTGTAAAATTTGGTTTTTGTAACATTCGATAATTTTGCGAAAACGGGTCGATATGATCTTTGAAAGTGAGCTTGTTTGCTTATCTTAGTGCCCAAATTATATATTATAAGTTAACTATCGTGATCAGATCAGGAATCTGCCAAAGAAAGTTTTAGGTAATATTGCACGATTTATTTTTTTTTTTTGTAGAGATAAGCAGACACTGGGATTTGGTTGGATTGATTTCAAGATAATTTTTATTCGCCTGGTTTTTTATTGAACGTCGATCACAGTTTATTTCTGAAACATAACGGTCAATGTCATTTATATCACAGCTTAAGTATATTTGGACATCATCAGCCTACATATGAATTTTTCGGTATTTAATCGATTGAGCTAAGCTGTTTACGGAAAGATTGAAAAGTAGCGGACCAAGTATAGAGCCTTCAGGTATGCTTTAGTTAACCGTAAGGAGGCTAGATGTTTCGTTACCAAAATTTATATTTAACTCACTCATTTCCAAATTTTTAACTCGAAAGAAAATATTGCAATGGTTTTGTCGTGCCTACAGTCATCAGTCATCAGTGGTAAAATAAAGTCCAACCGGACGAAATCCTTGAGATACTTTCACTGTATCCATTTCATGTATTCAAAACATCAGATCAGTAGAAAACTACTGTTTGATGTCAATCGCGATGGGAAGTTGCTTTCAAAGAAGCGTTCAAAACAATTTAAAATTAATTTTTTGTTATGGCTTAGCAAACAGAGTGGACTTATTTTGAAGAAACACATTTCAAGCAATGCACAAAGAATATTTTTGAAAATTTCTTTCATGCCATAAAAGGTCAAAAAAGCTCAAATAACTGAAGAAAAATTAAAAAAATTCTCATTTTTTACAATTGCGAAGCTCGTACCTTAAAAACTACAAGTTCTATCTTGTCAGATGTCAATTGATAGGCCGTGGTATTAGCTTTGATACGATATCAACCTTGTTAAGTTAGTAAAGCAGTTAAATATGTATATATATTTCCGTAAAGGCGAAACAACTGAAGACCTCACACAAAATTGATGGTAGCTCCAAAACTACACCTAGGAAAAAATAAAAAAAAAATATTTTTGATATGACCATACCATCCTTATCTGTAAAAATAAACGAAATCGCGGCACCAAAACCACTGATGACTTGTGTTATTGGAGGAGTCTTTTCTTTCGAATGCAATGAATCAGTTCTAAGAAACGAATGAGGATAAATGCATCGAAATGTGTAGAATCGAGATTCCTCAATGTATTGTAATTATTTTCATAAGAGAACTCCGAGTGCATTTTCTCGTTGATTCATGTCGGTGTATGTATCCAAAGGATGACTGTAAATATTTAAACAGATATGATTTTTCAACAGTGCTGGGCACACTAACACATTAGTAATTTTGCTTTACTGCTTGCTTGCAAATACGAATAGGAGCAGTAGGGCTGCTCTTAATTCCCGAAATGGAATTTCAATCGGTCTCAGAGTCCAGAAGTGTTCCATTGGACATGGAGGAGAAACGTGAGAAATTTGGAAGCAATCGGATAACGGGAACCCGTGGCAGTTTTCAATTGAAGTTTGGGAAATTGGCAAAAATAGAGAGGAAACGGCCCTTAACTCCCCACAAGGCGCCCCTACGGATATATAACGTATGGCCAACCCCCATTATTTTTTTACTCCGAACATTTTTTCTGAACAAACCTACCCCCTATCTCCCCTCCTTAAGGGGACTCCCATACAAAAATAATTTTTTAAAAACTTTTCCCCCCATCTTCCTAACTAGCCCCAGAGTGCTCCTAGAGGAGTCAAATGTATGACCGACCCCCATTAACTTTGTCCCCCTAACATTTTCTCCGAACATACTTAACCTCTATCTCCCCCCCCTTAAGGGGGCTCCCATATAAAACTACCTTAATTTGAGCAAAAATTCATACAAAATGGCCGTCACTACAGTCAAATCCCTCCTAGGGGGCTGATATATATGACCGACCCCCATTATTTTTTTACCCCAAACATTTTCTTCAAACATACCTACCCTCTATCTCCCCTCGTTAGGGGGGTCCCCATACAAAATTAGGCTTAAATTAAAGAAAAATGCCTCACGAACTTCAATCTATAATATAGATGCCGTAGGAACAAGAAAGAGCATGTTCAGCATGCATATTCGAAAAATTTTTAAGAAAGGTTAAATATGTTCGGAGAAAATGTTAGGGGGACAAAGTTAATGGGGGTCGGTCATACATTTGACTCCTCTAGGAGCACTCTGGGGCTAGTTAGGAAGATGGGGGGAAAAGTTTTTAAAAAATTATTTTTGTATGGGAGCCCCCTTAAGGAGGGGAGATAGGGGGTAGGTTTGTTCAGAAAAAATGTTCGGAGTAAAAAAATAATGGGGGTTGGCCATACGTTATATATCCGTAGGGGCGCCTTGTGGGGAGTTAAGGGCCGTTTCCTCTCTATTTTTGCCAATTTCCCAAACTTCAATTGAAAACTGCCACGGGTTCCCGTTATCCGATTGCTTCCAAATTTCTCACGTTTCTCCTCCATGTGTAATGGAACACTTCTGGACCCTGAGACCGATCAGAAACTCGCTACAAAATTTCTCCATAGAGTTAAGAGCAGCCCTAAGGAGCAGTCACGCAAAAATATCACACACGCACAAAAATTCACTAACACTATAGCAATTTGCTTCTACGCGCTTATATACGAAAACGCGCAGCACCTCGCGGAGGTGACGATGACTCATCTTTGCCCAGTACTGGTTTACAATGTCAATTCAGCTCATGCCGGCACTTACATAGGTAAAACTGTTTAATGATTATGACAATTGAGGAATTTGTGAAAACACATTCTCACCCTCTTCAGTTGCCTCATGGGAAAGAGCGCGAATCGAACGAAGTCTCGAATTATAAATTCATTTAAGTTGTCTCTTTTCGGCCCACCTCGTGGTCGGTTGTTATGAAAATTTTTCCGTTTTGTTTTTTATTCTCACGGACGCGGCCGGTGCTTTTGTATTTTGATTGAATTTCTGATTTCATTAGCAGATGTTTTGTTTATTTTATTTTGTATTACTGAATCAGTGGCATAGAAATTTCGGCTTTTCATAATTCTTCTTGGATTTTGCTTAACAAAACAATAGGCGTAGTGAATAATTCAAGCGAAAAAATGCCTGTCTGTCAATATTAAATAATGAAGTTAATTGAATGAAAATTTTCAAGATAATTTCTGTGCTCAGAAAAATTTCATACCGAAATATTGAAGTGTGAGACAAAATGGCACATTCGTAATGGGTTCATATTCTATTTCATTTGCTTGGTATTACCATTTTAAATCAGTTGAGAAAAAGAAGCAATTAAAATATGATACATGTTTTAAGAAGACCCCTGGACGGATATGTGAAGTCAGAGATATATTGAGGTAAAGAAAGATCGAAAGAGAGAGACAGATTGTGAGTGACAGAGAGATAGTAGGTGAAATCAATAGAGAAAGAAAGAGAGAGGGAGAGATAATGAGTGCTAGAAAGAGCGATAGTGAGTGATATGAAGATAGTTAGTGATGCGGAGAGAAAGAGATAGTGATGGAAAGAGAGAGATAGATAGTGAGAGAACCAAAGAGAGATATAAATAGTGAGAGATAGTGAGAGATAGAAAAAGAGAGATTGAGAGAAAGAGAGAGAGAGAGAAAAAGAGAGAGAGAGAGAGAAAAAGAGAGAGAGACTGAGAGAGAGAGAGAAAGAGAAAGAGGGAGAGGAAGAGAAAGAGAGAGAGGGAAATAGTAAGTGATAGAAAGCGAGAGAGATAGTGGGAGATAGAGGGAGAGAGAGAGATTGTGAGAGATCGGGAGACAGAGAGCGAGAGAGAGAGAGAGAGAGATCGAGAGATAGAGATAGTAAGAGATAGAGAAAGAGCTAGAGATAGTGAGAGATCGAGAGAGAGAGAGAGATCGAGAGAAAGAGAGAGAGAGAGATGGTGACAGATCGGAAGAGAGAGAGAAATAGTGAGTGATAGAGAGGGAGATAGAAGGTCTTACATTTTGGTTTTTCTTATTCGAACACAAGAGCCTTCCGAGCCCAAAACTCCTCCCTATTGGCCAACCAGTAGCTAATCATTTTCTTCCATGCTGCCTTCTTTATCCTTTGATTGACTGGAAAGACGAAATGAACTTTAATGTGTGTAACACTCACAACTATCCACATAAGAAACGTGTATAGAAATGATCAGCGTTACTCGGTGAGCCGATTTAGCGGTTTTTCAGTCTGCCCGTCTGTCTTAATCTCAGCCTTTCTGTATACAGTGTACCACCGAAGGTGTTGAGCTATCTTGTAGAAATTCAGTATGCACATTTTGCGGGGGCATGAGTAAAAAGAAGTTCGAGAATGGACCAGTGTGAGTTTTTCGAGATATTTCAATGAAGTTCGATAGTAGAGCTTATATAATATTAATGCCTCCGATTAAAATAATAGAACTTTTGAAAGTGGGCGTAGCATTAGGACAATAATTTTAAAATTAACTGAACACAAATCGGCTTATCAGGCTGCTATAGGGTCCTGAAATTTTCCAGAATACTTTGTCAGAGTTCTGGAGCTTATTTAAAAAAAAATTAAAAGCTGTAAGGCTTACATTTTATCTGCACCTACATATTAGGTGTAGTAAAAAGAAATCCATTATTTTTGCATTAAATTGAGGGCTTTATTTAAGATAGTTAGAATGACCCGATTTAGGTCAAATAGCGCCGTTTTGTTCGATAATTGTTGCCATTTTAAAGGTAATTTCATTATGCCTCTCTCATAGAAGCCTCGTTCCTATTAGCAAAAAATTGAGACAGTCGAATTTCAGAAGCCTCTCTTGAAGCGAATGTTTCACCAGCAAAATTGTTCGCCATGGACAGGAACAGATGGTAATCACTTGGTGCCAGCTCCGGACTATAAGGTGGATGCAGAAGAACCTCCCAACCAAACTCCCGGAGATTCTGGCGAGTCACTATCGATGTGTGTGGCCTGGCGTTGTCCTGATGGAACACAATTCCTCTCCTATTGGCCAAAGCTGGCCGCTTATGGGCGATTGCTTCCTTCAGACGGTCTAATTGTTGACAGTAGAGTTCCGAGTTAAGAGTTTTGCCGTATGGGAGCAGTTCATAGTAGATAATTCCCTGCCAATCCCACCAAACACACAGCAAAACCTTCCTGGCCGTCAATCCTGGCTTGGCCACCGTTTCCGCCGGTTCACCGTGTTTCGACCACGACCGTTTTCGCTTGACGTTGTCGTAAGTGACCCACTTTTCATCACCAGTCACCAACCGCTTCAGAAATGGGTCGATTTTGTTGCGGTTCAGCAGCGATTCGCAGATGGAAATTCGGTCTATGAGGTTTTTTTGCGTTAACTCGTGTGGCACCCATACATCGAGCTTCTTTGTGTATCCAGCCTTATTCAAATGGTTCCAAACGTTTTTTGTGCAATCTTTAGCTCTTTTGCAATCGAAACAGTGCTAACATGACGGTCGGACTCGATAATTTCCATGATTTTATCGACATTTTCGACAATTGGCCTCCCAGTGCGTGGTCCATCCTTTACATCGAAGTTACCGGAACGGAATCGACGAAACCAAAATTGCACATGATTGGCTGTTACAGTATCAGGTCCATAAACGCTATTCACATTTTCAGCCGCCTGGCTTGCGTTTTCTCCCTTATCGAAGAAAAACTGTAAATAAATTTTCCTTTGCTGATGTCCATCTTTGACAAGCTCTCAAACAAAACTGAATCAATCAATCAAAAAAGTGTCAAAAAAGCTTTGTTAGTAGGAACTGTCATCTTTCTAATGCCCCCTAGCGGAACACGATCGGACTTATACAACGCGAGATGCAGATAAATAACGCCATCTATTGGAAAAATAATGGATTTCTTTTTACTACACCTAATATTTCACCATTATTTGTTTTTAAATGAATTTTCATTTTTTTTAAATATATTTTTTGACTAAGTTCAACTGGTAACCGTTAGTTTTGAAATTTATTGCTTCGTTAAATAGTTATTTGGCTTGTTTTTCGCATGGTTACGACAGAAACCCTCCTCGTATGGGCGCTCCACTTGGTGCATTCCAGTCCCGAAGTGTCGTGCGAATGCACCTGCAATTTGTCATCGACTTAAATTGCAACCTCACACAATTTGACCGTTCGTTTCGCTCTGAGCTCGTGCTTGTGTTGAGCGTTTAATTGTTTTCTTCATTTGTCATGCGGTAATTAATATTGTACTTATTCGTTAAAATAATTCGATATATTCACGTACATACTTACGTTTGAATTGCTGTATTTGTGTGTGCTTAAAGTTTATTGCGCACGAAAAAAAAGGGGAACAAAACGAGAGAAAAATCGACCAAGTTGAAACACAATGCTGTTGGCTGATTTTGATCCCAAGAGGTATTCGTGTATTTATTGCTTTCATTTTGATACTCCATTTTGTTTTCGGGGCATTTGTTAATTTACCAACAATTTTTAACAGTCCTTATGCACATGTTTAAGTGCTATTACCGATGTCAACTGTGCCATGTTTTATGAGTTTTAAAAAAATAATCGCCACCAACCATTTTCTCATTATTAATTGAAATAAGTTCAGCCGTGACTGCCATAATGGACGGCCATTTTTTCTTTGTTTTATTTTGGTTAACCCATTTTTTTTTGTCGCGTATATATTTGCGATATTTCATTTTATTTCATTTTGGTTGGTCGATCTGTTGGCTGCATTGCCATTGATGATTAAAATAAATCGTGAAAATGTGCAAATTTTTTTTTAAACATTAATGTCCTGTTGCCCTCCTTCTACTTTTTTGAATCCTTAATTACATTTTTTTTTTTTTTTTTTTTTTTTTTTTGTAATTTATAAAGAAAAGTGATATTTGATCAAATCGTTTGAGAGTAGCTTTAAGCACACATATATATACGTGTCATTGGAGTTAAAATTTCATAAACGAATTTATTGTCCTGTCATCAGGCTATCTCATTTGATGGTACACTCTCGTGGCCTCACTCAAAAGCATCTATATACATATGAAAGCAAATGAGAACTGTACCTATCAGTAGAAAATATTAAAGCGTACAACAGTCTCTTCTACGTATGCACAGTAGGGTTCCAAAAAAACAGAATTTTTTTTATTCACGTACTTTTTTCGAAAAATTTTTGGGTTGAAGTATTTTTGAGAAATTTTTTCAGTTTTTTTTCTTTAATGTTTAGAGGTTGCGATAAGCGGAGTTTCCCCAACAAGTACTGCTTTTCTGGGTTTAGAGTGATAGCCTCTTCGGAAGCATTTTTTTTTCAAGATTTTTAGGGATAAGTCGGTGGAAGGATATTTGAATATTCGTTTTATGAACATAAACAAACAAATATTCTAATTTTATTGGCATCATTAGGCGTCATTAATTGCATTTTTTAAAAGTTTTGGCATCACAAAAAGGAGTCTTCATCTTTTCTAAAATTTGTAAGAAAATGGTTAAAAGTAATGATGCAATTTCCAAGAATACGAAAATTAACATTTTGCTCTTGTAGCTCCAAAGCTATGTTCCATTATGTTCTCAAAAACATTATAGGAAAACTACGTTGCATACTTACAGGCCAACATATTGCCAGACTTCCTCGCCGTTCGGTTCTACTACCTAAAAAACGAACTCATGATTTTTATTTTTTTTTAAATTGAGTTTTAGGGGTCGCTACCACGACTCAAAGTTTGAACATTTTTGCCTGCCTAAAAATATACTAACATAAAATACAAAACGAGAAACAAAAATTTTTTCAATTTTATTTAACCCACCCAATGTTTTGTAAAATTTTTGATCAAAAGCGTCTCGAAATCGGAGTCGTTAGGAATATGGTTGGCTGGTTTAGCGGTTTCCAAACTCGGCTATATCCGAATTGATATCATTTTTATATGCTACGGTATAGCGGCAATTGTTGGCAATATGGGCAAAACGGTACTCCGATGGACATGCAGGGCTACTTAATAATGTCAATAAATCCAAAATGGTTTAAATATTGGAAGGGATTGGGACAAATCCGTGAGAACCCCATCAGAAAGACATGTTGAAATGGCATCGTCTATGTAAAACAGATGCTGCATGTAGCGGAAAATTTTGAACGATATCGAGGGATGCCGATGATAGACTTGAAAAGGATATTTAGAATAAAAATAAGAATGAGATTGCGAAGGAAAAAGAAGTGAGAGACGAATAATCATCATAAGAGTAAGAAGAAGGAGAATCAGAAATAGGAGAAGATAAGTTTGTCTCAGCTTTTAGAATTTTACTAGAGTTACCAACATACATATTTGGCGAAATATCAAAAGAAAAAGACTCAGAACTGGCATCGGCTTACGAAAAAAAGGTTTTCTTTTCATGAATGCTACAAGATTTGCTGATTCAATCAAGTATGAAATCGGATTTAAACTTGTTTCGCATTCTTATTACCTTAAATCAATATATGTCTTGCCATACATTACATAGGGTTTTTTCCTATTCTCAAGCGATGCTCACTCACGAGCTGACTGTTGACAATTTGTGTTGGTCGTAAGCAAACATAAAAACATAAATCCCGTTGATGTCGCACACACATCACTCTTAAAGAGAATGCCTTTTGGTTCAACAGACACACACACGCACATACAGCCGCACACACAGACGCACACTTGCAAAAGCATTCACTCATCCGCACTCATAAGAAATGAACGCAGTTAAATGATAACAGATGATGAATGAATCTAGTGGCACATAGACAGCAGGACTCTTTAAGGTCGAGACCTTCGGACTGTACGCATTCAGTGTGTACAAATACATATATTGCATAACTTCATATGTGATTGTGCATGCGTGTGTTCCATGCGAAACGAAAACGAAAAAAAAAAAAAGAACCCAAGCTTAAATGAAATGAAGCAAAACACGGAAGTAATTCCGGAAGATGTCAGTAACTCTTTTGCAGTCCATCTCAAATTCCAAATCCTTGCTAGTTGATAGCTAAGCACGCGTCCTGTCTTCTGTACGACATGCTTACATACGCTTGTTAGGCTTTAATGCTCGCACGTAAACATGTCTGCAACGTGTTTGCTTAGAATATCAATAAAAACTCAAATAAAAAGAAAAACAAGAAAAAAGCAATAAAATGTGTCTGCATGTTGCTACATGCATGATTGTGCTTGTTGGTTTAAGGTTGATGCATTTTTGCTTCTAACAAGCAAGCTGAAGTCATATTTGACTGCTGAGCTGCATGCCAAATATTATTCGTGATGGGATATGGAATATGTGTATAATAGCTTGTCGGATTTATCTGATTTCCAGCAGCAATCTCGAAAATCTGAAATAGCAATCATTGCAAAACAAAAAAAAAACAAAAAAAAAAAAAATGTTTAAATTGAGCTTACCTCATGCAGTTCCGTGAAGTATGCTTCAATTATTTTTCCAACGAAAAATCTCTTCTCTTGCATTCGATTTTTGATTGTGCTTTGATTCGGATTTTAGCAGCTTTAATTGAGGTTTTTTTTTTCAATTATAGTTTCATGAATTTTAGCAATTTTAAACGCATATTAATGGTGAAATTACCACAAAGAATTAAGAACACAATGAAATAAATAGAATAATCATATAGAAATGGCTATCGAAAGTCACTATCACTAAAAGAATACAAAAAGGATAAAAAATGAATTCAATTAAAAAAAATTTATTATAGGCGAATGCCAAATGCATTTATGCTGGCTTTTTATTCTCATTAAAATAATCGTTTTTTGTTTTCTCATTAGTTCATTACCTTCATAATTATTATGTGGGTGTATTATTTTTGGAAATTTAATATCAATGCGATTCGAATTTCGCGAAGAATTTTACGCTAAAATCCAATCACATTCGAAATGCGATTGAAAAGAGTTTCGAATTGAAAGATTTCTTAAATCGTTGGAGCTCAAAGCTTACTTATGCAACACTGACTTATTAAAGCCTTAAACGGAATTTTCAAGCGCAAACAAAAATGTAATCGACGCTTTAAAGAAAAGGATACATCCGATATAAATTGATGCTTGAAACGGAAAAAATGTCGATCAAAGCAGAAGATACTCTTCAGACATGGATCGAATATCGATTGCACTTTGCAAAACGAATCCCACATTGAATTACAAAGAAACATTGTGATAAGCAATTCATGACTAGAATAATTGGAACATTTTTTCTTTCTTTATTATACCTTTTCCGAAGGAAAGGGTATATTAAGTTTGGCACGGTGTATGTAACATACCAAAGGAGTCGCGGTAGATATAGACATATATATATATTCTTGATCAGGGTGACAAGAGGAATCGATCTAGCCATGTCTGTCTGTCTGTCTGTCTGTCTGTCTGTCTGTCTGTCTGTCTGTCGGTCACACTTTAGTTTTTCGTAATTTACTCCTAAGCCATGAAAGATATCATATTGAAATTTGGCATGGACTTCAACCAGGTAAATGTCCGAAAAACTGCATACAAATTTTTTTCGTAGTCCCTTCTTGGGTTGTGGGAAGTGGTTCAGAAGTTTCAAAAATCACGATTTTTAACGTTTTTCGTGGATAACTTTTTTACTATACATCCCAGCTTATTGAAATTTGGTGTGTGTATAGCTACTATGTAGACTTAAGCTTTCGCTGAAAAAAAATTGCGACATCGCTATAACTATGGTCATCATCCTACACAATAGAAAAAAAACACTCTTTCTCTTATTCTCATATCTGAATACAAAAATTATTTTTTTGCTTCTTCTGATTGTGTATTTTGCCGCCAAATAAAGTCGTCCATTATGGATAAATTTTAAACATGACCACATTTCGCGAAATTCGCAAAAATTGATTTTCACTATTTTGAATTGAGTATTTCGCAGCTAAACAAAATGTCCTCTAAGGGTTAAAATTTGATCAAGACCACCAACCGCGAAATTCGCGAAAATTTGATTTTCACTATTTTGAAGTGAGTATTTCGCAGCTAAACTAAATTTCCTCTAAGGGTTAATTTGATCAAGACCACCATCCGCGAAATTCGCGAAAATTTGATTTTCACTATTTTGAAGTGAGTATTTCGCAGCTAAACAAATGTCCTCTAAGGGTTAAAATTTGATCAAGACCACCATCCGCGAAATTCGCGAAAATTTGATTTTCACTATTTTGAATTGAGTATTTCGCAGTTAAACAAAATGTCCTCTAAGGGTTAAAATTTGATCAAGACCACCATCCGCGAAATTCGCGAAAACCTGATTTTCACTATTTTTAATTGAGTATTTCGCAGCTAAACAAAATGTCCTCTAAGGGTTAAAATTTGATCAAGACCACCATCCGCGAAATTCGCGAAAATTTGATTTTCACTATTTTGAATTGAGTATTTCGCAGTTAAACAAAATGTCCTCTAAGGGTTAAAATTTGATCAAGACCACCATCCGCGAAATTCGCGAAAATTTGATTTTCACTATTTTGAATTGAGTATTTCGCAGTTAAACAAAATGTCCTCTAAGGGTTAAAATTTGATCAAGACCACCATCCGCGAAATTCGCGAAAACCTTGATTTTCACTATTTTGAATTGAGTATTTCACAGCTAAACAAAATGTCCTCTAAGGGTTAAAATTTGATCAAGACCACCATCCGCGAAATTCGCGAAAATTTGATTTTCACTATTTTGAATTGAGTATTTCGCAGCTAGACATATTGTCCTCTAACGGTTAAAATTTGACCATGACCACCATTCGCGAAATTTTTTTGCTAAATAATAATCTCGAGTTTTAGAACCTAAATCGAAGTACAGATAAGGTATAAATAGATATCCAAGCTAAAACAACGAAAACGGCAGGAATTTTCGTTAAGGTAATGTTTTAACATATTTTAGGCTGAGGAAAAGGTATGTGTGCAATCGGCTTTGCCGATGTAAACTTCTTTACTTGTTTTTTTATTTTTTTGGTTTTCTTTTATTTTTTCTTTTTTTGCATACAAAGTGGCCTAAATGCTCTTCAATGCTGCCAGACACAGCAGCCATTACATTCCCCTTTCACTTTTGGCAGAGAATTCTACAAATATTTGACACGTGATTATATTTGTCAATTCTCATCTTTGGTTTATTTAATTCTAGCACTTGAACTCTATCATTTATTTGCTATCACTTTAATCTTGACACCATAACAGGCTAATGCTCCCTATGTCTGCAAAATAGAGTATCCATTTTATTGATATTTGCATTGACGTGTGATATTCGCATATGTGCAATGTAGGTACCTACGTTTGTGTGTATGTCGAACGTGTTAAGAAAAACATATATGCATATATGTGTGTATGTGTTAGTGGGTGTATTCTTAAGGATAACGCGCATAAATATTTGCTGTCCTTATGTACATTCTTTTCTACAATTCAGCATTCTTTGCGTGCTCTCGTATTCCGCTTGACAACTTTCGGGCATCATTTATCTCATACAAGTAAGCAAACGCGCTGACAAACAGAAAACCAGCTAACAGACAAACGGACAAACGGAAAACAGACAAGCAAACAAGCGAATATACTACCTCTCGTGCCTCGCAAAGCGCATTTTTGAGCTTTCCAAGTGCTTTTCTTCGGATTTCCTCGAAATGTTTGCGGTCTTATGTGATTTTTCCCACACCATTTTAAAAAAGTCATGAAAATAAAGGAACCGCAAATCACGTTCACGCTCTTTGTATGGTTATCCTTATCCAAATGGACTTGAACGAAGCTTTTTCGTTTTTATTTTGCCAAAGTGATTTGTTGTCGAAAACCGTATTGTGGTCCCTCTGTTTTGGTTTTTGTTTTTTTATTTTTTTATTTTTTTTAAATTTGTATTTTTATTTTTTTTATTGCATAATTTTGATCTTTTCTTTTTAAATACCTTTAGGATCCATCATTGGGAACTACTGTTGGTACTTATGTGCGTTCAGCTATTCTTCGATTTTTGGTATTATGTTTCAATCCAAAAAGTTTTGTTTTCATTTGACCTTTTAACCTTTTGCCTTTGGGGGCAATGCTCCGGGAAGTTTAAGTAAAACAATAGATAATCTAAATCTCCAAATACTTATTTAACTTTTACCCTATTGAATGAAAGTTATATTGTGCGTTACACTTTTCGAAGTTCATTGTTCTTATGCTTTCCCCGTTTTTGTTATCATACCGAAATTCGATGCGATAAATCAAAGTAATTTAATTTATGCCGTTGCCTTAAAGTCATTATCACTCACAATTATCTATGGCATCAGCATCATTAACAGCAATTGTCGCCGGAAGCCATTAGAGGTCATTGTGGAAAGCAACATTTTATGCAACTCGCACTCCAACAACCCCCGTCATTTCATTGCAGTCGAATTCAGTCTCAACCAGGCCAGGCCAGACCGCCAACTCAACCCAACTCAGCTAAGGATGCCATCGCATACCATTGCACTGCATTGCATTGCATTGCAAAGCGAATGAAAAATGGTAAAGATAACAAGAAATGACATTGAAATGCATTTCTAGGCATTTATGGCTTTTATAGCAGTACCCAAAAACCAAAGTTGAAATGAGCCGCAAACTTTAACAAACTATCCGCACAAATGTTTACGTATTTCTAACGTTGATTTATTTTTTGGTTTTTTGGGCTTTTGGTCTTTTGGCTGGGCGCTCAGTTGGTGCTTTCCCACGGCCATCGTTGCACTTCGCATGCAGTACTCTTTCTGTTGATGTTCTTAAACTCTTTACGAGTATCTGTCGGCGTCTGTTTGGTTTCGGATATTTATAGCGCAAAAATTTGAATAATTTATGGGAGAGAAAGAGACAGAGCGTGAGGGCCGAGGGGGGCCGCGGGTTCGAGAGGGAAACCCAGTATTTTTGTGTGCTGTTTAACAGGAAACAGTTTCCTTGTTTTTCTTCTGTTGTTTTTCTCGTCCTTGGTTGCTTAACAGTTTCTTGATTCGGAGAATCTGAAGAAAAATTTGCGCTAAATCAAGCATCGCCGCAACATGGCCTTTTGAAGCTTAGAGCTTAGAGAGCTTAATTTAGCAATTGAATGAATTCATCAAAAACTTAAATAATTCAATAAATTTTTTGGGGCCCAGGAAGTTTCTTTGCATATTTCTTAGCCGTTTTTGTTTTCTGCTTTCGGATTTCTGATCAAGAGAGAAAATTTTACGCTCTTTCTAAAGCAATATATATATATAAATTATAAATTATAAATTATAAATACAAATACATGGTGTCCCGTACTAAAGTGATTTTCTTTATTGTGTTGGTAGAAGTTGCCCAATTTGCAGTAATTCAGCAGTCAGCGAAAAAAATGTAATTCTTAAGTTCGTTTTAGAATTCTATTTTCCTTGGGGTGAAACCACAAACAAACCTTTATTAATGAGACCGACATATGTATATCCTCCAGTTTCATTAACAATATCGGAAGTTAATAATGATAATGACCAAATTGATAATGTCAATATATCCTAATGGGCTATTTTGGTCAAGATTCTCTCAAATGCGATTGAAAAATATGATCCAATCTATTATTTTTTCCCAACGTTTTGGCGGCTGTATTCCGCCTTCTTCAGGGGTACATGTTTATTTATTACATCCTATAACAAAATTTCATATGAATAAAATTTTTGATTGTACACTTCACAAAAGTCAACGTACAGATTTTTCACATATTTCACAGTTACAAATTTAACAACAATGAGAAACAAAAAACAATGATTTTAAAACGATACAAATGAACGAATGATTTAAATAGTACGAATTGCGAACAAAACATTAAAATTTTTTTGTCAAAGACTAAAAAAAATAATATTTTAGAAAAAACCCTGGCGTTGCCTCGGGAAACGAATTTCCTTTTTTTTTTTTTTAGATGATCCGGTAACCTTTAATCATGTTTACCACAAAAAAATTTTTTGAGGTGCCTCCCATTAACACACTAAAATGCTAAATACAACTCGTCATGCCCTGCGTATGAGCAATATTTTTGTTTGATATCCCAGTTGTACCCAGTTGTGAAAACAAGCACGCATGCCCGTAGTATTCATGATTCATGCCTTCCCCTGTTGTAAAACAAGAATGCATGTCAGTAGAATTCATGATTCCTGCGTTCATGATCATGCATGTTTCACGACTCCTTGAAAACACATGAAACATTTCTTCTCCAGTTGTAAAGCAAGAACGCATGCTCGTAGTATACATGATCAGGGCTAATCAAAATATTTATGAAAAAACTTCAAAATATTTATTTAATATTTAAGAAAAAACACTCGAAATATTTGCGATAAATATTTACGATGAAAATTTATTTCAAAGGTATTTTCCATATATTATTGGTTTAAGTAAACTTATTGCAATAAATTATGAGATGTTTTCGAAGATTTTCAAAAATGAATGAACGTCGGCTATTGTCTAAGACTCGTTTATAATCAGAGAAAGATCTTTCAACATCACAGCTGACGACTGGTGCGTATTTAAATGCTTGCAACTCGTTTGGCGTTAATTCATCAATATATTTATCTGGGTCATTGAATTTATGACCACTTAATATCATTGAAATTTTTCGCTAAGTAGCAAATCCAGTATTTTTGTGGACAACAAAATCATATTTATGAATTTGAAACGCGCGCAAGAGCAACGTGTAAGCATTTTTGAAAACAAATCGTCACAGCGTTATGAATTATGTTTATCTGATTGGAAAGCATGCTTATTACGAGTATTACGAGTATATCTACTGCATATTCGTATATAATATGAAATTTTAGCCGAAATATGTACGGAAAATCAAAATTTGCTGATATATTTATTTTTGCCCAGAAGAGTCGAAATATTTAAATAAATATTTATTATTTAAATAAATATTTTGATCAGCCCTGTACATGATTAATGCGTTCATGATCCTGTTTTATTCATAAATCCTTGAAAACGTTGAATTTCTTTAGAACATCGCAAATCCACCCAAAAAAATATGAATGTTATAAAGATACCTTACATACATACGAGGCATCTACAGTTCGATTTTTCCGAACGTTAATATATTAAATGTAGCACTCGCGAACGAGATCTCTCGGTAGAGTAATGGGAGCGTATTGCGATTTGTAACCTGGAGGGCTAGAGTTCGATTCCTGTCGCAGGCGGAAAATTTGGGACTTAGAAAGATGCAAAGTAAATTTTCAAAGTTTGACCCAATTAGGGGTCAGGGGGTAGAAAGCAAGTTGGCAGTTATAAACTGAAGTTTCCTATCCAGTCGTCAGATACGTCATCCATACAACAAGTGCCTACAAATTTTTTTTTTTTTTTTCATTAATGTTTGAATGAAAGCAAGTTATTCCTCTAAGTTTTGAAATATTTTGAAATATTATATTATTATCTACCTATGTTAAGTATTCACAAAAAAAAAAAAAAAAAAAAAAAAAAAATTGATTCATGCATGGTAGGGAAGATATGTTTCATCGGTTTTCAAGCATTAATCAAACATTTTTTGCCTATTTATGATTTCCTATGACAAGCCTGTATAAAAAAGAAATGAAGAGGCATGGAAGGTTGGCATGCATGCAAAGCACCCTTAAGAGGCATGAATTCATGCATCTTTCATGAATATTTTTACAACTGGGATTCAATGTATTTTAACATTACGTATACGTTACTCAAGTTATGCGTGTTTTTTCAACTCTATACGAATTCATTTTAATTTGCGATGATGTGCTTTGATGCACACTTAATGAAAATTATATGATTTGATGTTAAATGCATAGCGTAAGCTTATTGCGTTAATTATAAGTTATTTGATTACGTAGGTGAGTAAATTAAAATCATGATTTGCAACTAAGCGAATTCGTTTTTACTGTCTGCGAGCTAATGAAATTCAGATTTTCTGTTAACGTTCATAGAAAATAGTTAGAAAATTTGCTATTCCATATTTAACTGACGTGTTATTTGAGAAGGAATTTTTGTGTGTTTTGCTTGTTTGTTTTTGCATGGCAGAAGCTGGCTTTTCGAGAAAAAGTGGAGATATGTACCTAAATTAAAATTTTTTTTTTAAATCATACTTCTTACTGTAGAGTTCGAAAATAAACTTCTTAGAATCGCAGTGCTTTGAAAATTTTCTTAGGGCTAAAAAGAAAGAGAGTTCATATAAAACAAAATTCTCCTTAACGATCATATTATTTTTTTCATCAATATTTTAACTTCTTTTCTCTTGGCATTGCCAGCTGATTCTCAGTTATTCTTTACAAGTCCTTTTTGTCGTACATTTCTTTAAGCTTAAAATTTCTGTTTCAAATACTTTCTTTTCTTTTTATACTTACTTCAGCGTATGCTTCATTCTTTTCGTTTTCTTCATGGGCACTTTTTCATGGCTTTATTTTTTTTTTCGCTTTTGTCCTACATTCATGCATTTTCCGGCAAACGCCAGCGCTTTCACTAACATATAAATCTGCCCTATCGAAAGGATCAAGAGTGTTTTCTTTTTGCACCACATGCTATCTTAATTCGAACTTTTTTTTCCCCCGTTTCATTTTCCTTCTTCGGCCTTCATCTTTAACAAGCTTACGAGTACATATCTGAAAGTAGCAATTGCCTTAGACGCCGTCGTCGTCCTGACCTCCAAGTAATTTGCATAGACTTCAATAGCAATTCGCCTAATAACGTTGTATCAAGCCATCGCTGCTACAAGTGGTGCACATTGTCGATATAATTTGTCGCAATCGTGGGTCAATCTTGAAAATCCCGACACATTTTCCTCCATTCAGGCACCATTGCCTGCCCCTCTTTGCTGTTATTCTTTCGTCCGTTCCATTAACAATTCTTTTCAGAATTTATTATCACTCTTAATGCGCGCACAAAAGAATTTCAAGGTCATAAGTATTTGAGCATTTTTGTTCGGCGTCTTTTGTTTGATTTTGGCTTTAGAAATGTGATATTCTTTCCTTTTCCATTTTTCAGCACGCGAAAGGACTTGAAGGATTGCTTTCAGGCCAAATAATATGAATACTCCCTTCCCAATGAAATTCAAGTTTGACCTTTAGAGCCCTTTGGCGCATAAAATTTTATGTTGCTAGCTCGTTATAAAAATTAAATAGCTCCAAAATTAAGGACAGCTATACTCAATGCATCTTATATAAGACATACAAACTTACTATAAAAATTACTCTCCCATATTAATTTATTATTACTTAAGTTTTACGTTTCTGATGTCGTTGCCCAGCGCTAGCTACTTGGGAGGAGGCAGCGGACCTTTGGCGCGGTATTTCTTAACGACCTGACCTTCATTTTCAGCATTGAACTGAGGAAACTGTTTCTTTTCTTTAATCTATAGCGCTGGGATCTAAATCCCGCGCCTCTCAAAATCAAGTTTTCTTATAAATATAAGTGAATCAAAACGGCAATTTTATGCTATCAGCCCGATTCTGAATAATCTAATCCCGGGGAACAAATTCCCGTGGAATTTACCTTTCTCAAGAGTAAACTTTTTCTTTTTTGAATATTTGGGGGAAGAAGTTTGATATGGAATGGGTATTTGATCCATACCCATGATTTCTCTCACCCTATCTATTTAAAAAAGGAGAATTTTGGTCTCGAGAGAAGTAAATTCCCCGGGAATATTCAGAATCGGATTGCATATGTAGCTGTTAAAATAAGGATTTATTTTATCGGGCTCAACTGCAATCTAACCTAACCTAAGTTTTATATGCTGCACACCTACATATCACAATTGCTTGAAATGACATTCGTACTTTTGAAAATTTCCCCATTTCTCGAGCTGTGAATATTTATTCCATTTCATTTATCTCTTTCAATTATATAATATTTTATAAAAGATTTTAAGCAGAAATTGTGATCGAAAAATGAATGTTTCGTTTGTACAGCTCGTCGTGATTATTTTGAAAAGAACAATCGCTGGCTCCTACGGCTAAACACTTCATTGCCATATGAAAAGCTCGTTGCCAGCAAAATGGAAATGAAGTATGGTATGTGTCCTCTTACGCGGCATTATGAATATCATATTTTCAGCTTTCATATCGAAATTGAAGTGTTTTGGGCGTGCGAAATAACATATATTGTATGCATGTACCGCACACGATTGAACAATAAAATTTTGGTCGCATTTTCCGATTTGAACATTAACATTTAGAATCGAATTTTCGTGCATATGTTTCTACTTATTTCAGTTCCCAGGTCCTCCCTTATCATTGCCAAAGCCTGAAAATTACGTCGAGTCAGCATGATAAGTAGATTTTTAGTAATGCGACTAGTTTTTTTTAAAATCTTATATGCACATGTACATGTGCATGTTAATATATGTATATGGATATGTATATGCGCACGTGTATGTGCATATCTTGTATATATGTACTTGGTATGTGGCCTTAATATTGCATAACTGTAGATATTAGGCAGTAGTGCGCTTGCCTCCATGTCCTTTGCATGTTTTATGTGTTTTTGGAGGGTGCGAGGGGGGGGGGGGCGGTCTGCACAGAATGCAATCACAATGCTTAAACCACCGTAAAGTATAACCGCAACATACAACATTGACATGAGTTAATTGCAACAGTCATATGTACTCAATTTGCTGTGGTCGATGCTGCGATGCTGCGATGCTGCATTCAGTGCGGTGCTACTTCATTAATTTGGTTAAGTGTGAATTTGCCAAATAAGTGCTGCAAGTCTAAAAACATTCCAGCAATAAGCGTTTTAGCTTTCTGCTTGGGTGAGCATACATACATACATACATACAAACATATGTAGGTATTTAGTGGTTGCACAATATAACCTTTGATTGGATTTTGTTTTTAAGCTTGACGAAAGAGCATTTTCTGTACGGCATCATAAGCATAAAAGTACGTACAACATATTTGTTTAAATTTTTTTTTTAAGTGATTTAATTTTAATGAAAAAGAAAACGAAAAAAAAAACATCAGTAGGCATCAATGCATCCACGATCCACGAGTCGCCTATTGATCCCATGATCTTCTACACACAGTTGTTTGGTGTTTTCGGAAACTGTAGCTGTAGCCTTCTTTCTTCGGTGGCACATAAATTCTATCCCATTAGTAATTTCTGCCTTATAAAAATATGCTGTTAGACCATCAAGCTTGTATATTTAGGTACCTACTATCATCATCATCTTAGGCGTAGACAGTCCCCCCCCCCCCCCCCCCTTTTTTTTTGTTCCTGATAGCTCGGTCGATGAAATGTTTGTTTGGTACTCTTCCCGCGGACATTCTAACAACTTGTCCCAGCCCTTTTAGACGCAATCTCTTGACGTGCTGCAATATAGTATCGCCATCTAGATTCTCGTATAACTTTGCATTTTAGTGCTATCTATAGCTTGCCATCAGACTCTCTTACTGGACCGAATATCTTTCGTAGCATCTTTCTTTCAAAGGCCAGTATTCTGTCACTTTCATAGTTCGTTAATCTCCAATTTGCACATCCATAGGTGGCAACCGGCCTTGTTAGGGTTTTGTATATCCTCATTTTTGTGCTCGGAGTAAGAAGTTGACTTTTCAGCAAAGTACTAACACTAAAGTATGCTTTGTGTCCAGCTTGTATTCGGTCATTTATTTTCACATTTGTGTCATTAGGGGTATTCAGAAGGAATTCGAATATAGCCATATTTTTAACTAATCCGTGCAAACCGGATGTTTTTCCCCAGTGCGTAACGAATTAAAATCGAAAATATTCGGACGTCGAGATTTTCCGACAGAATTCCACCTTCCTTGTGAATATCCCTATTGTTTTTATTGAAAAGCATACCAAGGTATCTAAAATCTGAAGTGCTTTCGAATCTATATTCACCAACTTGACAAGCCAGCGGTCTTGTGTTTTCTTGCGAAATTGCGCCAAGTCCTCGGCGTATCCGCAAAGTTGGATAGGTCTACTCAATATTGTATCTATATAAAATCAAATAAAATCAAATAAAATAGAATTCGAACTTTTCAATGGCGCTCATTTTGGAGCTTAGCTTGAAAGGACGGGAATTAATTTCACTTGTTTTCCTCATGAAAAGGAATTCGTAAGAATCTGTCCTTCAGATACCATTTTCATTCGTGCTTTGTGCCAACCCTTAAAACACACATACTTACATATGTGTATACTTACCATATAAGTATGTATGTACCTATATATTTTCCGATTGAAATATACACATCTACCATTTATCTTCTGATTTTACAAGATAAGGTCAAATGCAAAAATAACAGAAGGACATGCCTACGACTTGTATCCTCGCATTTTATTTTTTTTACACCCAACAGACTTTAAGTCGAGGATATATTGCGTTTGTGCGGGCGTGTGTAAAACCCAGAACCATTCGAGATAGACCATACAAAATATGTAAAGAAATGATCAGCGTCACCAGGAGATTCGATTTAGACATCCGTCTATCCGTCCGTCTGTCTGTCTGTCTGTTCCTGAACAGTTTTCTTATCGAAGAAGTTGAGCCGTCTTGACGAAATTTGTTGTACGTGTTGGCAAGGACATGAGTACGAACAAGTTCGAGAATGGGCCCTCTTTTCACGGGCTACCTCCTGAGCTAGGATATGTAACAAGAATCTCAAAAAATGCTGCGAAATCGAAGTTGTCTTAAATATTTGAAAGAAATTTGGAATCTGAGCTTATACTTAAGCATCCAATGAAATTTCTGAAAATGAGAAAAGTGGGCGAGTTTTTGTAGGAAAAAATTGTACGGAATTGCAATATGAGCCCTCTTATGGCCTTAAAAATGTCAAGAACACTTTGTATTAGTGGGCAGGGTCTTTGGGCCTGTATAACAAACATTTTGAAACATATAGGTATGACTCAGAGATCTGCAGCGATATACCGCAACTTCTTTTCTATCGCATAAAAACTAATTTTTTAAGTGGCTTGATACGTATTGATGCTTTATCAAGCTTCACTTGCCACCGCATCGACTTCAACACGAAAAGCAAAACATTCATGCGATCAACGTTATAATAAGCCAAATCGAATAAAGGTAGTTTTTGTTATTGAATACTATGAACTAGAAAAAAGCAGTGTGTGTGTTAATCGCAAACGCAATTGCAGCGGTAGTTTTTGCAAACATCTCTCTTAAAATTGAGCCTTACTTTTTAAAGTACCTGTGCTATGTAACACCGCATTTTGCTAATGACTTCAGCTGTGCGGTGTATCGTATGATCGCTTCCGAACAGAGAATACCCAATACACCGCAACCAAACTAAGCGTTTGCATATAAGTAAAGTAAGTAAAAAAATATTTAATTAAATTTTAATTTAATTGTAAATTTTTTAATTTTATTTTTATTTTATACAAAGTAAATTAACAATGCATTTAGTTAATTATTCTTTTTTTCTATTTTACTGCATGAGTTAAGGAATAATATGCTGTCCACTGATTTTGGCCCAAGTCTGTTGCGTTTTTCCGTAATAATATTTCCAGCCATAGAAAATGATCTCTCAGCTGCTGCACTGCTGGCTGGAATAGAATGGATTTGAAGAGCAAATTTCGATAGAAGGGGATACTTTTTGCTATTAAAGCTCCACCATTCCAGTACATTGAAATCGGCAGTTATTTTTACAATTTCTCTACAATATCTTTCTACTTGTTCCGTCGGACTTTCTGGAATTGCAGCTGTTGTTTCTTCTAATAAATTAGAGAAAAAAAACTGGATGTCGTGGTTGGATGATGGTGAAGGTTTCGGGGAATTTATGCATGACGAGCCTGAGTGGGAGAGTGAAACAGGTGCAGTTGGAGATGGGCTTGTTGGAGTATTTATTAATTCATTATCGGCCAAAAGCATTGATAATGCAGGCTGTATTGCAGAGTCTGCCGTAGAAAGTTCGAGGTTTTGAATGCATGAAATGCAAAAATCTTTTATTTCACGTATGTTGCTTTCTTGCATACCAACAGCTGGTGGGTATAAAAAGAATGCAACCTTATGCCAAATGCTCAAATTTTGTACCCAAATACTCTCAGTATATTTTAAAATATTTTCTTTTAAAATGGAAATTATAGGAATATCTGCACCATTATGTGCACAAAGACTTTGAATTTTATGAATCGAGGGCAAAACGAAACATAACGAGGAGGAGCTGCAAAGTTGCAGTTTTTTAAAAATAATTTGAAAGCCCTCACAGAGCTCAACAATCTCTTTTACCATTGAAATATTTATATGAAGTAACCGTCGACTTTCTTCATTATGAGCCAATAATTCATTTATATGCAACCAGTTATCAGCGATGGATTTGAGCATTGTATAATTAGAGTTCCAACGTGTCGGACAAGGGCTCTTTAAAGAAGTTGGCAGCCTGTGCTGCAAACTAGCTTTCTTAAAATATTTCACAATTTTTTTACAGGACTCCAACAACTCTTTAAGGTCTGATGTTTCGTCAAAAGAGTGTTCAAGCACGTTCGCCAGTAAATGGCTACTGCAATTTAAGCGAATATTTTGGTCTAAAGCCTT